>QZGG01000509.1:0-142837 GCA_006409495.1 Sedum album
AGTTAGGCGTTCGATGTGCATGCGGGTAGGTGTGGTGGTTGAGATGGCTTTGGGAGGTGGCTCGGTTGTTCTGATTCTTGTCCCGGTGGACGACCGTGGCTGGTTCGCCAGCCATATTTTTCACCGCCGCCGTCGTCCACCGGTGTCCTTTGCTTTTTGAGCTCTCGCTGTGGTCATCACAGCCGTCGTCCTCTGCCGCTGTCTCTGCTGCTTTGTCCGGCGTTTTCTGGGTGCCGTCTCTTCTGCCGTCTTCTGTTGGCGGCCGATTTTTCTGCTCCTTTGGTGATCAGTTCGGTGTTGAAGTAGTTCGATTGTCCGTTGTTTTGCGGGCTCAACGTTTTGATTTTGCTGGTCGTCCAGTGCTGGGTTCCGGGTGTCTCTATCACCGTTTTGTCTTCCGTCGACCTCCGTCTGTTGATCTTCGCTGCTGCTGTGTCTCCAAGTTAGCTGCCTCCGTGGTTCCTTTTAGCTGTCGCGGTAGCTGCTGGTGGTGTACGCGCCGGCGGTGTCGTCTTTGTCCACGTTGTTGTCGCCGCTGGGTGGTGTAGTCGACAACGTTGCACCGTTCTGTGGCCACGTGTCGTCAGTCTTCTTTACACGTGTTGCCGCTGCTTTGCTGTCCCGCGCCGTTTCTGCTTTGGTTTGTTAGTCGCCACGTGGTTCTTCTGTTGGCTTCCACATGTCTGACTTTCACAGCTGTCATCCTGGTCTTTAATCTTCCTCAAGTTCCTGGTCAACGTCCACTTATTCAAAGTTCGCTACGGACGAGTATCCTGAACATGTATCGATGCATTATGCTGCCTTTACACGCAGGTTTTCTCTTTTTCTCCAACAGTTTTAGCCAAGCTATTTCCAACTATTCGGATTACTATTTTAAAAGTTTAACTGAATCAGTTTCTATTATCCCGGAAATCAGGATAGTGTAAGGATCTAGCGTGGTGTTTCTTTAGTGCTCACTTCTTTAGTTTCTGTCATTTCTTTAGAATATTCTTTGTACTGATCGAGGCAAATGATTCGATTCAGTCCTGTAATTTTATCATCTTATCTTTAGACTTACTCGAGTCAGGCTAAATTTATTTAGCTTTTAAAATCCTCGTATTGTACTCTTTGGGCGTTGTCCTTTCAATAAAAAAAGGATGTGAAAAGTTCCCTTCTGTGGTAAAGAATTATTTTATTGATGAATGGATTGAATTTGATGCTGATCGATTAACAATTGATAAACTTTCCAACCATATGGATTATGCAGATATTATTGCTAGTCTACTGACAGTTGATAAATTAAATTTAAATCACAATCGAATGAAAACCATTCTTATGCATTGAAGTGAAGGCCCACTTCATTTATTCATTGAATATTATAAGTACTGATTATGCTACAAAAACGTCTGGTGATCTTTGTGTCAAAACTCAAAATAGACTATTTTGGTCTTCTTTGGATGCTTTTCTGTTTCATAAAGTCACAGTTTGAAACAATAATTATTATTATTCTTGTATACTTTATTTGTTGGAAATGAATATTTAATGAATATAAAGGCACCCTTTTTGAAAATGACACAATTAAAGATTCAATATGAAGACTGAAGTTATTTGGTTTAGGGTTTCGTAATTAAATTATTTTTAAAGAATTTCTAATCTTACAATTTTGAGACTAAAATACCCCATATTGACTCATTACTATTTTTGAAAATTATCTCGTCCAGAGGTGAGGTATTTTGGTTATTCTACCATAATTATAAAATTATCATCATCACATTTAACTCATCCATCACATCTTCATATTATTATGAAAATATTACTAATAAATAAAAAATAATTATGTACTGATGGTGATTATCATTACATCTTTTTCAATAAAATATTACAATATATAGATGATGCAGCCTAATCTATTTTAAATTCACACTATTAAAACATACTCTCTCCGTCTCATTATGAGTGTTCCATTTCCTTTTTGAATGTCCCAAAATGATCTTCTCATTTCCTAAAATAGAAACATTTTTACCTCTATATTTACACCCTCTTTCATACTTTTTATCTCACTCATTCTCTTTTTTACTTTTTATCTCACATTTTTTAATTTTTTAAAAAATCGTGAAAATTCTATGCTCAAGATGGGACGGAGGAAGTATTTTATTAATGTAAATCCAAATTAATAATAAAGGACAATTGCAGTAAACCACCATTATAATATGTCATTTTGCAGAAAACCACCACGATATCAAGAAATTACCAAACGAGTATATTATAATGATGCCGTTAACCAAAAACCACCAGCCCTACTGTTCCGTTAAAACTTCTGTTAAGTGCGTGTACGCGTGACAATAAAATAATATTTTTTATTTTTGTTAATTACCAAAAACCACTATTATAATATCCGTTTTATGAAAAACCACCATTTAAATAATTGATTATCAAAGTACTACCAACTGCACTATTCATGCTAGATCAGAGGCTCGTACGATAATTTAACTCTTTTATAAATGTCTACTAGCTACATGATGCTTCAATTTAATCTTGATGGACGTCAATGAAGAAAACAATGCTTGTAAATGCAAAAGAAAACTCATGTTTGAGAGTTTATAATTATCAATGTGGAATGGCTACCGACTGTCCGATTCAAATATAAATAATTTTTCTTTTTATTATGTATGATTTATTAATCACTACTTGATAACTATATTGATCTAAAAGATTCAACTACGTATTAAAGATTCAACTATGTATTAAAGATATAACAGCTTCTCACCGCATACACAACTTATTTGCTTCTATTAGGTTTTGTTTAATAACCGTAATTTTGTAGGAAGAGTAATAATGTCTTGCTAATTAAAGATAGCCACAATTGTAGCCTCAACATCATTACCTAGCGTTACCTTAATATTCATAAGGTAGTTTTTGACAATTAGAATATTATAATAGAGTCATTTCGTACTTAGTTGTTAAAATGGTGATTTTCTGCAAAACAAGATATTATAATGGTGGTTTTCTGCAATAGTCTAAATTGAAGTTGAATACCCACGCGTCGTGTGGCGCGTGTTGTACAGTTTCTAACGGAGTTAGGTCAAATGTGGTTTTTGGTTAACGGCAGCATTATAATATACTCGTTTGGTAATTTCTTGATATCGTGGTGGTTTTTTGCAAAATGACATATTATAATGGTGGTTTACTGCAATTAACCCTAATAATAAAACTTTTACTCAATCTAAAGCTTTCTCAGCCCATACACACTGAACAGAGCAAACTTTTTACTCCACACTTTCCCCCACTGATCCGAAAATCACCTAACGCTATTCTCGTCTAAACCCTCAGATCTACGCAGCCCCCAACCCACGAATAAACCCTCAGTTTCTCCGAAGCCAGATTCTGTTTCTGAAGTTTCCCTGAACACCAAAATTCCACCCCTTTTCCAGCTCAATTTGCTCCAGTCAAAGCCAGTCAAATTCCATCTTCCAAAATGTCAGAACCAACACCCAGATTCATTATCTGCCCCAGATGAACTGGGGCTGTGGTATCTGAAAGAAAGATTCTATCTTTAAGTTGATTGGTTGAGTTCTAGGGTAACCCCAATTTCATAGATTTGTGAGAAAAGATTGCAATTTTGTAGATTTAATTAGGTTTGCTGACGAGGGTTTGGAAGATTTATTGATTAGGATTTGAAGCCGGGGAGATGATTCAGTTGTTGTTTTTGGTTTTGCTTGGAGAGGGAGTTTTGGCTTTTCTTTTGTTAGTGAAGATTGGGCCGTTGAGGGAGTTGGTGATGAAGTTTTTAGAGCAGGTTAAGGTTGGGAAAGGTCCAGCTACCTTGAAAACTATTGCTTGCACAATGTTGGTGATTCTGTTTTCGAATGTGATGAGCATTGTTAAGATTCAGAATAAGGGTGCTAAGATTGGGACTATGTCTCCAATGGATCAAGTTTTGTGGAGGACTCATTTGCTGGAAGCTTCGCTTATGGGTATGTTTTAATTACTCTTGTTTGCATTGATGCAGAATTTGGTTTGGATTATTTTTATTTTAAATTGAAGTAAATTTACTTGCTTTCCAAGAGCCGCAACATCAAAGAATACATTTAACTAGCTAGTTGCTTACTTTTTGTAATTACATGCTTTGGACTATTCTATATTTGATGCCACTGGTGAACAAGAATTGATTAAAGTTAGTTGTGATATGAATCATGAATTATTATGAACTTGAAAGCGCAAAAACTTTGGTATCATAAAAGGTATGCATGCAGTATTGACTCTGGAGTACTAATTCTGCTGTTTATTTTTACATTTATTAGATCCAATTTATAATTACCGTCAGTTTGATTGAATAATGGTAGAAATTGATGGCTGCTTGGTCGGTTTAAGTGTTGAAATGAGTTTAAGCTGCTTAGGTATTTCATTGCATTCATAAATATTTAGCTTCCATAATGAACAAAAACGGACCTCATATTTGGAGGCTTAACTCAATAACTCATAGGCTTCTTCAAGAATACTCAGGTCACACAGTTTAGAATTTTTTTGTCAAACAAGAAAATTCGGGTTAAGATATGCGAATGATCGTTGGCCTTTTAATCTTGTAGTTATCTTATATTTCGTTTTACTTTATTTTGTTATATTTTTTCTCATTCCCTGTTGTTTAATGATGGCCTTTTAATCTTGTAGTTATCTAATATTTCGTTTTACTTTATTTTGTTCTATTTTTTCTCATTCCCTGTTGTTTAATGATTAATAATTTTGAATCAAAGCCTGTGGTTGTGCATCTGTGCATTTAATGTTGTCGATCATGAGGTATGTGTTTCTAAAGCTTAGTGGAACGTGGCTAAAACATTGTGTAGGGAAGATGCTTTGGTGTAAGATATACTCTATTGTCATGACGCGATTTACAAAAACAATCTGGTTCTCATTTTTTGTTCATTTTTGCAGGCTTTACACTTTTCCTTGGATTCCTAATCGACCGGATGCACCACTATCTCCTAAAGCTTCACACTCTAAGAAACTCGACAGGAGCTTTAAGAGAGGAAATCAAAAGGCTTGAACTTGAAAAAGCCCAACATAAATCACAAGAAGAAAAATCTACAAAAGAAGTCAAAACACTTCAAGAACAAATTTCAGCTTTAACTGCAAAGCTAAAGAAGATGGAATTAGAGGCTGCTGAAAAGGATGAAAAGCTCGAGACTGCTGAGGTACATGTATCTTCCCTCCAAAAACAAGCAGCAGATTTACTTCTTGAATATGATCGTTTACTTGAAGACAACCAACACCTCCAGAATCAAGGATACAGAACTTAGCTCACCTTCTCCCAACATTGAAGCTCACAGTTGATGATTGTAGCTCGCCAGTTTTCAGGCCACAAATGTGTACACTAAATTATTTCACCAGACGAGGATTTGTGGATTGGGAATGCTTTTGTATCCTCTCGTGTTCCATACATTATCACATCTTTTGGAAGTGACTTTTTTTATTCAATTATTATGGATTTTAATCCATGTATTTGTGGTATCTCCCTGAACAAAGAAATGACATCCCATTCCGTCTTCATTTTTTTTCAAAAAAAATGGTGTGCCTGCTTGGTGTTGAATATTTCTGTTTAATATGCATGAAACATGTAGGAATACATTCTGAAAAGTAAGTCAATTATGATTTGTATAAAATCCTGTCCTATACATATATGCAGGGAGAGTGACCCTGCATAAAATTCCTCATCTAAGATCAACAAAGCTGGAAATACTTGCTGCATAAATTAGTACTTTTCATCTGGCTTCAGGAACTGTAGTTATGCTGATCAAAGAATGATTTTCTGATTCATCTAACAGATGCTGTTTTGCTGCTTTGCAGTTGTCTTGTTCTTTATTGATAAATATGCAGGCTCATTTGGCTCAGGAAGTGGCATACTTTCATTACCCAACATCGATACAATGTCAGACATGCTTGGTCTGTCTGCAGAATCATCTTGAACACATAATAACGCGATCTGAATGCATCTCAGAACCTGTTCTCTTGAGACTTCCACAAATGTTGGGTCCATTATGTCCAAACAAGAATTGTCTTTCCAAGTCTCCCAAGCCTGAAATATCACAAATGTTAACTTTTCACAAAAAAAGAAGATTTTATTTCAGTGCTTTTGATTAAACTTACATAAGCTACTAAGCTGACAGCACGGTCGTAGTGATGGAAACTGCTGTTTTTACGTCCGCTCACTATTTCCAACAACAGTACTCCGAAGCTGTATACGTCTGACTTGTCTGAGAAAATGCCTTCCATGGCATATTCAGGCGCCATGTATCCACTGTGATTTTTATTTTTTTAGCTCAGAGCAGTGAAAAGTTTATTTAGTAAAATGTGATGGTTAAGTTGCTTACTATGTCCCAACGACACGGTTTGTCAAGGCTTCAGTATCCTCCCTTCCGAAAATCCTTGCCATCCCAAAATCTGAAATCTTTGGAACCATATTTTCGTCGAGTAAAATATTACTTGCTTTTAAATCTCTATGTATAATTCTAAGCCTGGAATATTTGTGCAGGTACAGGAGGCCTTGAGCTATCCCCTCAATGATACTGAAGCGCATTTTCCAGTTCAGGATACTTCTTTTCGTTGAATCTGTCGCACAAAGTCCCACAACTTGAAAATTGTGCATAATTTGCGCGCAAAGTTTAGAGTTTTTTGTTTCTTGGTTACTCACCGAACAGGAAGAAATCGAGGCTTTTGTTAGGCATGTACTCATAAATGAGCATTTTCTCTTCTTTAAAAATGCAGCAGCCAAGAAGCCTTACAAGATTCATGTGCTGGAGTTTGGCAATGAGTATAATCTCATTTTTGAACTCGACAAGTCCTTGTCCTGATCCACTCGACAGCCTCTTGACCGCAATTTCTTGACCCTCCGGAAGCCTTCCCTGAAATTTCAAGAATCAAACTGAATTACCTAAAAACAGAAAAACCTGGTATAATAAAATTTAAAGAAAGATACATGAACTGTATGCACTTTCTATATGTTTTGAGATTCATACCTTGTAAACTGGCCCGAAACCGCCTTGTCCTAGCTTGTTTTCAAGTGAAAAGTTTCGAGTAGCGGCCTGAATGGATGCAAAACTGAACACCTTCACGCTACGGCGTGTCCTACCGTCCTCCCCAACCTCTGTCGAGTCATTTAGCTGATCTGATGTAGTCAGCTCTATCAGTATCTCTTCCTCATTTCTAGCTCTCTCCTCTAAGAAAAATAACTCATTTATGAAAAACTAAAAAAACTTCTCCAGCTTCTGGTTCATTAAAATGATCAAAAATAGTTATGACAAGTTAAAATTAATCATTTTACCTAAGAGTTTTTTTCTCCTGTAATAGACTAAGAAACCGAGCAGAAGCAAAAGAAACGCTGCGACCAGGCCAACAATCACCCAAATCCACCACTTCCGCTCTGCGAAAAATATACACATGAAAAAAAATTCTACAAGGTGTACATTCCTGCTAATAATGCTTCAATGATACCTTTCGTCGTGGGAAGGCTCGAGTTCAGAACATAGTAATCCGTTCTAGTGCTCTCGTCAGGTATGAACTTTGCCTTTACGTCCCAATATCGACAATAATCCCCAACCATTTCATAAGCAATGCAAGAACAGTTTTTCCAGCAGCCATCCCAACAATCAATCAATCCAACATTTTCTCGTAAGTCGGTATAATGCAAAGGACTACGCTCAAAATACCCCGTCCGTGCCTCGAACTTATCCCCTTTTGTCCTACATTTAGGACTATTTTCCGCATTGTGACATCCGGGGGTATCTGAAGAAAACCCAAGACAAACATCTTCATTAAGTATAAATACTTGACTATTGTCCCATATCCTACCTCTAGGCTCCATTTTCCACCATGAGTTTCGATCACCGATCACAGTGTAGAAAAATGTGCTTTCGGATGAGTTTGAAACATTGTGAAACTGATAATCATTTGCTAAGAAATTTTCACTTAACAAAGGAAGATTCTGAAAAACCCTGTTGTCCCTTTCCAACAATCCACTAGTCCAATAAACCTCTCCGCGGCGCTTCATGACCAACTCCACAGTGCCATTTTTCGTAACTTCCCATTCCATAGAAAACACGCCCGGAGCAGGATTAGTATCAGTCAGCCATGATGTCAGCTTCCAAACTCTCCCAGTTGCAAACTCTTTACCTAACCTCATTTTTGGGAAAAAGGGTATCTGTTGGATAATCAAAAGACTGCCACAGCACTCGTTTTTCTCGTCCATTTCCATCGAGCTCATAGACAACAAAGTTCCCTGAATCCTCTAAACTAGCAACTGAATTAACTGATGCACTATTGGCATTTAAAGCAATTGGGGACTTCCCTGTTTGCCTGATTGCTAGAACTCCATCAGCATCCATCGTCAAGTTCACATTGAGATCGGTAATCGGCACGGTCCTATTGGCAACCCATAGAGTTCTTAAGTAATTAGTATCTGAAATGCCTAAGAAGTAAATACCAGTTTCAGGTGTAAAAAATGCAAGCTTGTATATTCCATTTGATGACTTGAGCTCCCCGAAGATTCTCATCGTCTGTCCGGGGCTTAGCGCGTTAGATTGAGCATCAGCAGGGTTAATGAAGGTGGAGATGCAGAAGATCAAAAGTGTGATTGCCAAGGCTGAAATGGTGAGTTGAGACATGGTTCTTGGTAGTCTTTTTTGTTGATTGGGATTTTCAAATATTTATTGTTGTGGACTATGTTTTTTAATGATGGAGATAAGTGTCGTGTGATGTTTGGTCATTAGAATTGTCTTGTGGTCTTTTGGTTGAAATTTATTCAATATTGTGATTATGCCAAAATTGACTTGGTCTTGTGAATGTGATGTGCCTTGAATTATATTTAATAATGATAAGATTTGCGTGGAGACCGAGGTTTTAAAATGGAGAACTGTTGATGAATGTGTGTGTATAATGCTTCAAGAATCAGCAGGAGGGACGCTCTGAGATGGCAATGGACCATTCTGCACAATGAACATGTTATGCAGCAGCTTCTGCTTGTTTTAGTCAGTCTCAATAGTATTCCAAGAAGCTGCTGCCTGGAACATTTATGTACAGTCCAAGGCTGGTGGCACTAGTGCCAAACATAAATGCAAAAAACAAACAAACATGAACGTAAAAAGGTTTGGTGTTGAAAACTACACTCTTAATCCTCTCCAGTCAGAGATGAATGAGTTCATCCTGACAATACATCTATCTGGTTGGTTGCATGACAACAATGTAATCAGTCACACTCTAATTTATACACTGTTGTTTGGTTGTTGGTTTGTTTCAACGTTCAAATATTTACAGATAGTGGCCGAACTTGGAACTTTAAGGTTGTTGAAAATTGTAGATTGATACATGGCTGGTAACTCTTAAACACTGACAATTGACATTTCCAACGAGAGACTGATGAAAGCCATAAATTAATTCTTCATAGGAAAATGTAGATATTGTAAAGTTTGAATTATCTACTAGACGATTTCAATAAGTTAACATTTTTCTATCTATAATTTCACTGAACTAGATTTATCACCTCTTTACCTAATGTTTTCGAAAGTTGGTGTAAATTATATATCTTTTAACAAGATTAATTGTAACTAGTAAGAGTTGCACATATAATATGTGCATGATTATTTTCATATTATTAGGTAATATAGGTAAGGGCATGTTTTAGTAATTAATGAAATAATGAAGGGTATTATGGGAATGTGAATTGTGGCTTCAAAAGAAACCGTCACTTCCGCTCCTTGTGTTTTATTAATAGAAAGATATTTCAAATAAGACATTGATTTGTGTCAGAACAAACAACATAATTTTAATCTAGCAATTTAAACTACATCGTTTTATCTTTTGATTTTTCTAGCTGAGCTTAATAGAATATCTAAATCCGTTCAGAAACATTTTTTTCTTTAGGAGGTGATTTTATTATATAAATTAGTCGGAATATGATAGAGGGGAATAAATAAGTGACTTCAAAATAATAAAACAAGTAATTTCAAGTCGATGTAGAATTGATAATTGTTTAGCTTTTAGATTATTTAAAGAGAACATAAAAATCTGAAAAAAGAAAAAGGAATCAGGAATCAGAGATGAAGGCATAATTCCGTGAAGATGAGATTCCATCGGTAAACATGACGACGGAGCGCTCCCTCTCTCTAATCCAAACCCTCCGATCCGACTAGCGTTGTTTAAGATATGGAAATCGTTGATCCCGTCACTCCGCCATGGATCGCGGAAGATGACCTTCTCTCAGGACCGCAATTGAGGTTTCGTTTTCTATTTTTCGAGAAATTTAGTGTTTATGAGGAGTTTGATTCGCTGTCTGTTGCTGGATTTTGGTAATTGAGGTGTTTTTAGGGTTGGATAGGTTATGTTTTGATTTTGAAGTTATTTTAGTGCCTGATTTTGGATTTTGGGGATTAGGGTAGAGTGTGGATGTGTGATGTTGCTGCTGTTTTACTGTAGTCTTCTTGTGAATGGTGTTCCATTCAGTGGAGACTGCTTGTGAGATTTAGTTTGATTAAATGCACAGGGAATTGGAGCCTGTGTTAGTCTGTTGCGGATGTTTTGTGAGCTTACTAGTGAACTGGAAATGGTTTAAGTGATAACATGATTTATCGAACGCATCATTTTTTAGCTGTAGGATTAAATTACAGTGTCGCGAGTAGTTCATGTTTGTGTATGGAATATATTAGGAGTTATATGTTTTTGGTTGAATTGAGGGAACAATGACGTGAAGTTCGTTATTTGTTATTATGTGATATCCGTTACTGTTCACGTGTGGATATTTTAAAGCTGCAGGCCGCAATTCGTTGAGAAATTTTAAGAAATGTTAGTTGACTCTTGGATTTGATTTTATTCCAGACTGGTGCTTCTTTGGAAGCACTTGCGAAAGGTGCGGTGAGATTCTCCCGTAGATATACACTCAGCGAGATTCGAGACCGCTGGAAATCTCTTTTGTATGACCCTTGTGAATCGAAGCGAGCATCTTTTCGCATGAGCGAGACTGATAGTATTAACGTTGGGCATGCTAGTAAGCTATGTAAGATTGCTAGTTTTAAGGAAAGTGAGGACAAGTCTACTAAAAGAAAAACGGAAAGTATACGTAGAAATTACTATGCTATGCGTAAAAGAATTCGAGGGCAACCATTTGATGATGATGACCTTGACTTCACCAATCAAGGTTTTTATGAATATCATCTACCCGCAGATCAGGTGACGCTAAATGGTTTGCATGGAGATCGTATCATAACCAATACTAGGCTTCTAGAATCAGGACATGAAACCTTGGGGACGTTGGAACCTGTAGGTGGTGAAGACGGACACCAAGGCAATAATCTAAATGAGAAGAAGCTGTCGAATGCAGGAGATCTCTGCCGTGAACACGGTCAACAAGAGCAATGCTGTTTCAATTTTCCTGTTTCCGATGGCCTTGTTCAAATGCATTCAATTGGATTATCATCTCCGATGAATATGGAGCCTCTTTGGAAAATAACTAAAGATGTCCAAGCACCGCTTCTTCCTATCTCTGCAACCTCCTGCGATAAAACCCATGATACAGAGAATAGATCAAGACATCCAGATGATGATCATGGCAAGCTCATAACTCCTTATAGATTGTTACTTTTCATCTAGGACCAACCTGAAGTAAACTGTAAGTGATGCAAATTATATATGATACATAAAAAAGTTTAAAGATAATTTGCACATTTTGCAGATTGTTTGCTGAATAAAAATGAAGTGGGTCTTCTCTTTATGGATATGGATTGCAGTGCTTCAGCGGATAAATCTTGTTATGACAATTTAAATTCTCTACTGCTAAGTTCCCCTATCTACACACATGGTGAATCAGGACCACCTGATACTGCCTCCGTTACTAAAGATAGAGGTCTCCATCTGGCAACTTCTGTTTTGACATCCCCCGCCACTTTAGATATCACCTCCAACCCACTGGAAAGTGGAAATTGTAATAACAGTGATATTTGTTTGGAGGCCCTTATATCATCACCATCTTCAGTTCAAAAGACTCGTGGCTTGGAATATCATAATCTAGATATGCCCTGCCTATTGAATGCTGAGTTTGAGGATGTTCCGAACAATGATGATATCTTTCCTACAGAAGTGGTTGATGCAGTCCAGTCGCTGTCCCAGGATACCTATGAAAAAGCGCCTACAATATCAGATATGAAAGTTGATAATCCGTCTCAAACAGTTTTTGTGTTAGGGGCTAGACCGGCCCCATTGTTGAAAGCTGGTGGAAACCATGACACAAAGTCTAGCGCTAAAGCTAAGTTTCAGGATACTGCTGCACAAGGCGGAAAACTTTTCAAAAATGGCCAAATTGTGCCAGATAATGGTAAAACTTTCAAGCCATCACACCCAAGTGTTATAGGGGATCTTGAGAATGAAGCAGGCCGTGCTGAACTTAAGGTAACAAAATCCGTAACAGTCAAATAATGAAAATGCTGAGCATTTATTAATTATGCTATCGTTACCGTATCAGAAGCCAGATACGAAGTTTGGACAATTGGTGTTGCCTGAAAAAATATCTCAGTCCATATCTCCGGATGATGAAGAGCTTGAAAGTGAGGATGATGTGCCATATTTTTCAGATGTTGAAGCCCTGGTATGTTCCATTAAAATGTATTGATGATGCATATCTGATTTTTCATAAAATAACCGAGTTTCATATCATTTGATTTGCATGGTAGGTATTGGAAATGGACTTGTGCACTTATGATGAAGATCCTCTTACTTTCGCCAGAGGTAAACTAATTTGTAGGGCCTGCTCTCACTATCAGTTAAACTAAATTACAGGTTTACCAGCTTTAAAGTACAGCACGTTCAATATTAGACTACTCAATGTCTCGGATGACACATTGACTCTGCTAAGTGGTTTAATTTCACATTATATGTATCTTTGGGAAATGTGTTTTTTCGGTGAGTTATCCAGTTTGGAATTCCAGTTTTACTCATTTTGATTCGTCCAAAATATTTGTGATCAGAATATTACTGGCAGTGGTCCCTAGAGTGCAATCCGAGTTTAACTGTTTACTAGTGAATTATAAATAAATACTTCAGTCTCAAGATGGCAAAATTTAGAAAGCTATTGAAAGTAACCTTTTGCGATTGCAGTATCTAGATACCGGGATGAAGATGCTAAAAAGCAGATTATGAGGTTAGAACAATGTGCCCGTTCGTACATGGATAGAAGAATAGAATCACATGGTGCATTTGCCATTTTGTATGGCCGTCGATTGAAGCATTACATCAACAAGCCAGAGGTGCCTTCCCAGTTGCTGTCTTCTCTCCCATCAAATGCGACATTAATTAATAACTAAGGATTCTTTTCTCTGGCTGTCAACTAATGATTCATTGCACTGCGCTAGAATATTTGTTTTAGTGTGTGTTGATTTTGACGGGGTCATTTGACTTCTTAGGTTATACTAGGCCGATCTACTGAAGATATGGAAGTAGATGTTGACCTTGCTAGAGAAGGTCGTGCTAACAAAATTTCTAGGCAGCAGGTGACAGTTTTCTGGCGTGCATTCCAGTACCCTTCATTATTTTCTTTGTAATTATTGACATTTTCTGTTTTATTTCCCAGGCTTGCATTAGGCTTGAAAAAGATGGATCATTCACTGCAATAAATCTTGGGAAATTCAAAATCTCAGTAAATGGCATGGAACTTGAATCTGGACACTATGTGACCCTCAGTTCAAGTAATCTGATTGAGGTACAATTTTCACTATTTTTCTATGTTACTGTACTTTGATAACAATGGACTACACAAAATCAATGACCTGTCTTACAAATGATTTGCAGATTAGAGGGATGAGTTTCATATTCGAAGTAAGCCATAAATTAGTCCGGCGGTTTCTAGCAAGTGCCAGGCAAACTTCTCGAAATCAAGCCTAGGAACGATGACACCAGTTGGGACCATTGCAAATGAGTGTTTAACTAAGTGACGTTGTAATGCAATTAGTTGTTGATAATAGACTGTAGAAGGTAGTACATGTTGGTGGATGCTCAGATCAGAAAGTTGTAGATTTGCAGGCTTAACAGGGAACCTGATTGCTGGTTATAATTTGTAATGGAAGAATTAGATTGCTAACCAGAACAAACGATTAGAGTAAAGGTGAAAATTTGTCAGAAAAATCTCATATGACATGGCCAGTCAAGAATCTGCAGTTGTTAATTTTCAAGGGTTGTTTAAACATTTCTGCTCATCATGTTTCGAGTTTCATCCAATAATTTGCAATGTGAAACATGTTTCTTATTACGGCAGTTGGAATGAGTGAACACTTATCTGATTTCTTCTGCGATCTGTTTCCTACTATGTTCAGGTAATGTGCAGTTGACAGAACTGTCACCAATGTGTCTCCCATTCATATGAAAACCAAGCAGCATTTTCATTGTCAGTTTGGTTTGCACAGGTCCTGATCTGTTCCTAAAATCACTCAGCTGATAAATGAGATTCTCTATATACCCTTCAGTGTTCATTTTGAATCATAGAAAATTCATTAATGACAATGCCAGAAGGCACTGAATAATCTACTTATCAGGTTCAGGATGAAGATAAGCCTCCAAGGTAGCAATCAAGTCAAAATATGTCAAGAATTTCCAGAATGAAACCATTGCAGATTGGACAATTTCCCCTTTTAACCCAAAGTTCTCTAGAACACTGTCTGCAGAATGTATGGCCGCAAGGGATGAAGGCTGAGCCTTTATGCCTCACCATGCAAACACAGCAGTTTTGATTCACAAAGTTACTTCCTTCCTCTTCAATGTTTTCATTGCTTACGCCAGTGCAGTCTTCAACATCAGCAGTGTAGGATGACCACCCATTTTGCCTGCTGTCAGTCTCCTCCAATAATTCCATCAATGATATCCTCACTTGCTGCTGCTCATTTGCTGCTTCTGCACGCTCTCCATCAGAGTGGTTTATTTCAGCTACTTCATTCTGACCACTTCTGTCGGCCTCAGTTGTTGATACGGCCACATGCATATGCTCCCTCTCTGCTGCTAAAGCCTCAGATAGCCTCACACTACGAACAGGCTCATCTGATTGCTCTGCTGATCGAATCTGTAACAGGTTTCGCGTAAGCATTGAACTCAGGCTGTTCAAAGCAGGGACAGGGACATCTGACACAGTAACATGGTCAATCCCCAGGGAGTCTTCATGGTCCACATCACTCTCACCTGTCACTGCCCATGGCACTTCACCAGAATCATCGTCCTCCAGCACCTGCTCATTGATACGTTGTGACTGAGCCTGATCTGTCACCTCCAACGGCACTTCACCTGACTCACTGTCCTCCCTCACTTGCTCAACAACACGTACCGAACTATCACGCAGTAATTGAGCCAATGCCGGTCTTTGGCTATTTTCACTTCCTGCACCCACTACCATACCATTACTAGTCGACACAAGGTCACGACAAAATCCAACATCAGATGCCGCAGCTGGAACTCCCACATGCCTCAAATCATCATCCATAATACGCTTGGCACGAAGCCTCCTATCCTTGAAAAAACTCCAACCCTTCTTACTCTCCTGGCGATCAATAAGATTTTCATACGCCCTGCAATTGGGCTCCTCTTGTCGGATAATGTCAAGCAAAGTCCGATGGTTAACACTCTGCTGCCTATCCTTCTCTTTACCAAGCACGGCCGCCATAGTCAGCCCTGACAGACTCCCTGCTCCCCCCTCCATAAACCTAGCCACATCAAACCATTCAAAAATTCAACCACAAATTCCTCAATATAAATTCACACATCAAACAATCAAATTTATTAAAAATGAATAAAAAAATTATTACTTCTAGGAGAAATCACCATGAATTTCAAAAAACTCAAAAATCTACAGAGAAAATAATAAAATTCAACATCGAAAAACGCACGGCGTTCGAGTAACGGAGACGAAACAGTTGACGCAATAAACGGCACGGCGTTACGGATCGAAGCGAAGAAAACCGGAAAGCGAGGAGCCGTAACAGATCTGCGTAGTTGACAACACCTTCAGCGACAATCGGTATGAATTACATCATCTGAGAACAATCGGAAATCGGATTGAGAAGCGAATGGACGCCAGAAAGGTACGTCGGCGTTTAGATTGAGTTTGGTGTGGTTGCGGTGGATTGAGTGATGACGATTGTGTGAAAAAAGTGGTGTTGTGGACTGGTTTGAGGGTTTTAAGTTTCTAATGGAAAAAATGGAGATTAGAGAGAGAGCATAAACCTGAGTTTTGTGGTTGTTTATGGAAAGATTTGAAGACTAATTTGTGATTAATAATTTAAATACTAAAATATGAAAAATGTACCCAATACAATCATACAGTTATTTTAAAATTAAACTTTATTTGTTGAAATATTATTAATGAAATCAAGATTGTTTAAATAATTATACGTAATTTTCGAACTTTTCCTAGCATAATTGTACTTTTTTTTAACAAATATATCAAATTTGCAATTTAAAATTAAATGGTTGTTTATGCAAAGGGTTTGGTATTTGACTCATTATAAGCTTGGAAAACTTGTTGTGTTTACCAATATTATTTTGTGATACATTATTTCAGTCATTGATGTTGATTCATTAGATTACTGTGTAAAAGGTTAATGAAAATCAACCCTTTCAAACTATTTTGGTATTTTTACAGCTGGCTCACTCTGGTAGTGATTGAACTTGACATTTTGTTTGCATACAAATTTGTCTACAAGTGAGGGCACAAAGAATATTTTTGCATAAATAATTAACATTTAATTAACATAATAATTGAGACATCTATGGTGAAGAACTGTCTCATGTACTCATCAATTAGCTTCAGTTGCAGATGTTGAATTATTATATAAACTAATTTAATAACAATTTGAGTTTTTAACTATCAATTTTTATACAATTTTTAGGTGTTTTTTATTTAATTGAGTCATAAAAACTTAGTTATATGTAAAACCAGAGCTTATGAATCTTGTGTTGCGTGCAACCATAAATAGCGAATGAAACAATGCAAACTTAATTCATTTTACTATTACCTAAAATTTAAAATAGCTGTACACATCATAAATAACGTAGTTTTGATGTATTCAAAGCGACATCAACATTTATCTCAAAAAATTGTATGCATTAATGTTGTATAGAAACATATGAGCAAAAATGTCGTTAACCTAATATTCAAATGGTGACATTCATTATTTTAATGATCAGTCTTTGTCATTAAATGTTGACTTAGAGTATGCAAATGTGATTTATGGATATGGAACGTAAGGTCGCAATAAAAGATTGAATAATAAGATGTGACTTTAACAATATGAAACGTTAAAGGCTGTTGTTGAATAAAGTCATTCAACTACATTTTTATAAATGCATTTGTTAGTCTAATTGATTCGACCCACCACCTGATTCATAAACTCGTATTTATAATCAATGCATTATTACATAATTTATAATCAAATAAGTGTTTATGTTTTGGTCATTCATTTTTATGCATTATATGTAATAATGAAAGACATGCACTTGTAATTTGTAACATTACATTGTCACATGAACGACACACTAGAGTGTTGATTGGGAGAAGCTAGGGTTTTAATGATCGACATTCATTATATGTGTGTCTTATAAATGACCTCAACTCAATATAAATGCACGACATGTTGTTATATGCATCCACAAATACGATAGTAATACATGAATTAAGTAATATATAAGTCCATCATAATTCAATGGTACTAGCTAGCTCATTGTCATGTACTTATCTATTTTGCTTCATTCTAATTTTAATAATTCTACAGACTCAAACAACTCAGCTCCTACTTGGCTTCAATCTTGGAGTACATGAAGCGATCAACGCGCAACTTACCTCTATTTCCAAGACCCACTTCGTGGGTCAGTTGTAGGCTGGATTTTTGTCGTTTTTCCTTTCTCGTACTTGCAGATCCACTCAATGTCATAGTAACAAAAGAAATAATATACACATCGTACGTAGTAATAATTTTTGGAAATTCAAGCCATTATTATTCATCTTTATTAATGCATAGGCTTGTCATCAAGACAAAAAGTGTGACCCTTTGGTCTTTCTCTTTGATTCTTTGTGCTATCATATGGTTCTTCTACGACGACATGCTGATCAATGATTATTATTTCTTTCGTCATATTATTTTTGTCTCTCATTTAATATGTATGTTATACATAATAATAAAAATATACATTATTATAATAGAAAAATAAATACACTATTATTAGAAAAATAATGTTAGACAAAAACTGTGATCATCAGGCCACAGCGTGTGCGGAACTCTATTAAACAGACTAAATATTGTCTGGGCTTTTAAGGACTGGATCGAACTTAATGGGTTGAACACATTACGGGCTTTAGCATAAACTTCTACAAGCCCCAAATTTATACCAGGAAAAATTAGAAGGTTGAATAAAAGTTAATCTACGATTGCACCAGCTGGAAACACCTAAAGAAATTCCTTGTTTAGGTGTCATTGTCCACCTAACACAATCATTGTAATTTGCTTCATGTGTTGCCATAATCATAAAGACAAATATTACTGTTTTGTAATCTTAATCTTTTCACCTAATATTTCAACATCAATCTTCCATTCACTTACACTTCAAGCCACCGCAATCGGTGACAACATTATCAATTATCATCATCCTGTTTAAATCAATCGTACAATTAACTAAACTATATTAAAACATTCCACATGTATATAAACATCAGTCTTGATCAGCTGTCTCATAATGCTATTTAGTCTTACAAATATTTATTGTTGTTCGTGATATTATTCTTATCTCTAAAAAATTAAAAGACGTAATTTTTTAATAATATAATTATTGTTGTGAAAATGAACTCAATAAAGAAGAACATTTGAAAATTCAAATCGAATGGCATTTTCGTAATTCAACTCTGTCCGGAGGGCTAGAAAAAAAGCACACGGCACTCGAGCAGGACGAACAGAACAAAGCACCGTTCTTTATCTCTCTCCGACTCTCCGGTCAGTTTCGAATTTATCGATTCCTTCGACATCCTAACGTCGTCGTTTTTGATAATCGGATGGGGCAGCAGACGCTGATCTACAGCTTTATCGCTAGAGGAACCGTCATCTTAGCAGACTTCACTGAATTCACCGGCAACTTCACTAGCATCGCTTCTCAGTGTCTCCAGAAACTTCCATCTACCAGCAACAAGTTTACTTACAATTGCGATGGACATACTTTTAATTATCTACTAGATAACGGACTCGGTAATCTCTTCACTTTCTTTTTCATATTGCTTTTTTTCCGATTTTGAATTTTGTGTGTTGTTTTGTTCTTTTGTGATTTGAATCTGAGGTGTTTGATTTAATTTGATGTTTGATTCATGTGGTAATTTACGTACAAATTTACAAAGAATGTTTAGAAACTTGGAAATTGATATGTGTGTTTTGCGCGCATTGTTTTGATTTATGATGCATTTCAATGGTTGGTGTGATATTGTCTAGTTAAGGCGTTACTGACGCTTCTTTTATGAACAGTGTTTTGTGTAGTGGCTGTTGAGTCTGCAGGCCAGGCTGTTCCGATTGGTTTTCTTGAAAGAGTGAAGGAGGATTTTAATAACAGGTATGATGGTGGTAAGGTTGCAGCAGCCACTGCTGACAGCTTGAGCAAGGAATATGGGTATGTTCTTCCTCATTAGTCAGTAAATTTAGTTGCTATTTTTGGGGATGCGGACATGGCTGAAATTCGTAATTGAATAATTTTTTTGAAGGCCTAAACTGAAGGAACATATGCAGTATTGCATTGATCATCCTGAAGAGATTAGCAAAATTTCTAAAGTGAAAGCACAGGTTTCTGAAGTCAAAGGTGTGATGATGGAGAATATCGAAAAGGTATTACGTCTTTGATTAACAGGAACATCAACTTGCTTTCAAGTATGGTGGTCATTTCTTACCGGTTGTAAATAATGTAAACAGTCTACTGTAAATATAATGTAATCGGATCCAATATTTTGGTGTGCAGGTACTAGATAGAGGAGAGAAAATTGAACTCCTGGTGGACAAAACAGATAACCTCCAATATCAGGTTACCCCTTGTTTTTCTATAATTTAGAGCCTTACTTTATTGCGCGTGCAGCATTTTCTTTTCTCTGCTTTTACTGGATTTATTATCAACTGTATGTTGTTTTCTTCTCTTACCTTGAGCGATTTATAATGTTGGATGCTTAATTGCTGAATTCAGGCTCAAGATTTTAGACAGCAGGGAACTCAACTGAGAAGAAAAATGTGGCTGCAGAACATGAAGATCAAACTGATCGTCTTGGGCATTCTCATCGCCTTGATTCTCATGATAGTTTTGATATCTTGCAAAGGGTTCTGCTGATGGTGCAATGAACCCACGTCACACTGAATGTGTTACAAGGAATGCCTATTATGTTTTTAACCTTTTCCCAGATTTGCTTGTTATCATATTTCAATAGGGAGGGGTTATCGAAAGGGTCTACTTACAACAAAATGCTATTTGATTATAAATAGTCATGATAGGCATCACTTTTTCTGTAACTATATTTACAAGTGTTTAACCATGTAGAAGAAAAATAGCATGTGCTAATATAAATTCTAAATTGATATCTTGATGGACCTGGAAGGATACAACCAATTGAAAAATTGTGCTATCAATTCACAGATGATGAAGTTGAAAATTATTACTTTCTTCAACATAGGGTGTTATAGAGAACCTTACAACCAGCAACTTGATTGAAGAGCTTACCGAAGCCCCACACATTACATTCCCCAATTCTCAACATGGGAAGATGCTGGTCAGCAAAGCAACATTTTCTCTTCATTTGATCTTTTTTGATGTAGAAGATTTGTTGTATAAGCCAACAAGACAACCAATGAAGTGGGCGCAAACGGCAAAGCAAAGCATGGGTTGACAAGAAATGTTTGAACCAAGCATTTGAGGAGGGATGGCCAATGAAATTTTGTGTGCCCTTTAGCGAATGATGATAACATGTGCCGCCTGCTTAGACACTTGATTTCCAGTGAGGACTTTGCAAATTAAATCAGACATAAATTCATATTTAATTACATTAGTTCATTACCATTGCTGCATAAAGAGGCAGGTGGAACTTAATAGGAACGAATAAAATGTCAAAAACAAATTGAAAGTATTATAGTATATACCTGCTTGAAGATGATTCTGATAGTTGATTGATTCGATAATCTCTCTGCATGATCTTCACATACAGCCTCTAAGCTTTCTTTTTCATCACCTCTCTGGTGGAATGAGTGATCAACCTCTGAGGCAGGACATGGCATTGTGTACACCCCCGCAGCGAAAGCCGCAGCTAGTTTTGAATGTGGGACAGTTTGATGAGCGAGGCCGATACACAGTGTTCATATAGGACTCTGTCGGGGCTACTCAGCCACCAACTCTTTACTAAAATTATTTGATTATGTATTTAATTATCTTAAATCAATGAGACTATTACATTTACCATAATAAAATATGCATTTATATATATTCTAAAAATAAAATTATCAAATTCCGTATGAATGAATAATAATATCTCACCTAGGAAACCCTCTTGGTGCCACCTAATAATAATAATGTGCTGCCAGTTGATGTGATTTCTACCCTCTGACGCCTGTGAAACAATTTTCAAAATAATAACATTGTTAGTATTTCTGTCGTCTTGGAATCACACAATCCTCTAACCATATCCATAGACTCCAGTGCAATTTTTTTAAGAACCTGAAATTGAGGCGCTGGAAAACATTCTTGTACGAGAGTTTTTAAGTTTCAACGCGCAAGAGGCCATAAACCACTTATTTGCCTTGAACTGAAGGCTTTGTCAATTGTCACACTAGAGAGTATCTACAATGGCATGACATTATCTGCTTTCATCCATTCTTCTCTAAAATTAGTGTTGCACTACAGCTGACTCTTAAGTCTTGCTTCATTCCCTGCCTTTTTACCTTGTAAATTTCTTTTGACAGTGGTGAATATTTAGGCATTATTATGAAAATCCTCAGCCTCTGAATCATCATCATCTCTGAAGTTCCCTTCTATTGGGCCAACAACTCCCAAATCCAACTCATCAATGGGATATCTGCTATACATTTGATTTTCAAAGATTTTCTTCAACTGGTCCTTTCCAGGATCAAAATCTGGCATTCTACAACCACTGTCAAATCCTCTTCTCCTACTATTAGGTCTCAGGCGGCTAGTAGAAGTCTTGTGACCACGAATACAATGGAGTTGAGACTCAGAAAGACAGCTTCTACTGAATTGACCACCAAATTTGAAGCTTCTATGTCCATGTGCAGTGTCGCCATGTGACTTACTAGACGCATTATGTGTTTCATCTTTAGATCCAAGTTTCCCATCTCCGCTAACATATCCCCTGTTACGGTACCCATAACAATTTGACTCTTCCTTAAGCCTCGTTACTGCATTGAAATAGCTGCTTGCATTACTCGGACAAATCTAAAACACATTTCCTTAGCAAGTAGGAAAGACAAGAGTAGCAACTAGAATGACTAACCCCTAATAAAACCGCAAGATGATACAATTGACCTCCATGCTCCGGAAATCATCGTCCTAGATGACAACATATCCAAGCTGACCTGCCTTTCAAATATCTATCTACGCATAAAGCCAAAATTCCATATGACATATAAGTAAAAAAAGCAATACAAACAAATAAGTCATCGAATTAAGTCAAGAATGCAAATAAAAGAGAGTAAGAATACAAAAAATGCACTGTCACATTTACTTCAATTCATTGACATTCTTCAGTCAAACCCTAGTCTTTCCCAATTACTATTTCACCACAATCAGATACAGATTCCTGCATTTCAGTTTAAAATTTAAAATACCTTCTGAAGAAACCCTAGGTTATCTAATCATGGGGATCAGCCTGCGAATCACATTTTAAATTCGGAAATTAATTACAAAGAAAAAATCTAGGCCACATACAGATTGTAATAATAAGAATAAATAATCAAATGTAGACGCGATGAGCACTGGACGAAAAACCGACCTTTCGTGAGCCGGCAAACAGTTGATGCTAATCCCCGGCGGCGGCGAGGAAGGTCACGACGGCGCTCGGACCAATACATTGTTGTAGCGTTTTGGGCCTATGGGATTTGGGCTTCCGCTTCTGTTGAGTTTCAAATTATTTTAGTAAATCAGTTTTTAAAGAAAATTGAAATCTTGTATTTTCAGTATTAAAAAACCGACCAAAACTATAATAAAATTGCGGACCTACCTCAGATCGGTTGTTCAAACCCGACCCAATTAAACTAAACTCAACCACGGTCAAGTTACACATTAGACGTTACCATTTAAAACCCAACTCTGATCACATTTCTCCAACAGCTTCATTCTCCTCCATTTCCACACCTTCTCTACCTTACTCTACGGTGATCAGCCGACATTCTCTTTATCATATACTATTACAATTATTCTACAGCGTTACATTTTCAGACACATTGATATGTCGAACATGTCCCTAATGCTCGCCTTGGTCGTCGCATTGTTGATCGCAAGTGTGGCGGCCGCGGTGGCGGAATTGGATTCGAGTAAGTTAAGGTAAGATACGAATTTTTCTAAAGTAAAATCGACGCTCATTCCATTTTTATTAGTTTAATTTTTTTTATCTGTATGTTTATGAGAACTTAATAAGATTGTAAAAATTCTTTCTAGATATTTTTATTTTGCGGGCATTTTGGCACCGATACAATCTTGAATTTTACTTTGTTTTGGCAGATTTGAGGAGTCCGGCTCAAATGTGGAGTTGGAGAAGAGCTTGAGGAAGTCATCAATGTTGGAGAGGTGAGTTGCTTCTTGCTTGACATTATTGAATTTCCATAATTGTTGCTTTCATCAATGCAAAACCATCTAAACCGTACAAGTTTCATTCAGCTTGCATCCAAGCCATTAGGTGATTATACCTTTGTCAGGAATTTAAGTTATTTAGAAGAAAAAAAATTAGTTTGAGAATTGTATGTTTTTTGTCAGTGGGATTTTCTTGCTTCTGTAAATAAGTCACACACTTATGTTCAGGTACATTTGAAAGTGAATTATAAGATGGAGGTAGACCCAATGCGGCGTCTTAATTAACTTAACGTTTTTATATAGTAAAATAACGTATCGTACATAAATTAACACATAGTGTTATTACTTGTCAATGCGATGATTTTTTTTAAAGTCGGAACAGGATCGAGCATGGTGAGGCTGAAGACTGGCACAAGCACGCAGAAGAGAAACCGGAAGAAGTAGCTGCAACGGTCGATATGTGAGTCTTTTTCTCACATTTCCATTAATATTGTCAGATTCTAACTTCTTTTAATAGTGTTGGGTAATTTTAAGAATTAAGGCAATGAGAACTTAACTGAATGATAAATTGGTTGATGAAAAAGACAGTTTCATTTCACATGTCTGATCAGTCCTTTTGATTTACCTGGCCACTCTGACTAAGCAGCCTTTAAAAAGACAGTTCTAACTTATAATTAAGTCAAGCCTTTTCCTTGTCGAATGGATTCGCTTTGATAAATTTTCTAATATGTGTCGGCTGTCGGATATTTCTAATGAAAAGACATCAGTCTACAAAATTCAGCTTTCATTTTAATTAGCTATAGGAAAGTTATGTACCAGGCAAAGGATGCTGTTTTTCTTAAAGAAAAAAATAGACATTGTGCATCAATGAGCATCGATGCATACTGATGATCCTCACAATCTAGTGAAACAATTTCGGATAAAACAAATAATGTTCCGAGTATTTTGATACTGATAAATGCATTATATGATAACCTGGTAAGTATTCCTAAATATTTTCGTCGAGGCTTGAGTAAAATGAGTTTCCGGCACTCAGTGCGACAAGGCTTTTTCCATACAGGGTGTGGCATTAAATACGAATGTGAGAATTTCTCTTGACCCCCTCTGGGACACATAACAACCTTCATTAAGCCACCATGAACTCATAAATTCACACCCAGTTTTTCAGACTCATGTTCTCATTAATATTTTGGTCTTCACCGACGCCATTTCTGCTACTGTACCAGCGCATTACCACTATTAGCCAGGCCAGTGTGGCCACCTCTTCATTTTTATTTAGTCATTCAAAAACTAGTCTGTCCCCATATGACTTTATCTTTGAATGTGAACCACATTTCAAGCCAGTCTTGGTGTCAAACTGAGATTTCACTTTTAATCACAAATAAACTGAATTGGCTGGCTCTGACGGATTACAGCATTGATCTGACCACCTTTTTGTTTTAACTGTGACAGTTACTGTGCCTCCAAGTGCTTCTTAGTTTTTTGATCTGATGAAGTTAAGATCGTTTTATGTTTCATGCTGTTCAGGAGCATCAGAAATAGTACAGAAAGACGGAAACTGGGATACTTCTCCTGTGTAACAGGTAATCCAATAGACGACTGCTGGCGATGCAACTCAAACTGGGAGTCCAACAGAAAGCAACTAGCAGACTGTGCTATTGGGTTTGGGAGAAATGCCATAGGTGGAAATGATGGGAACTTTTATGTCGTCATAGACCCGAGTGATGATGACCCAGTAAACCCTAGACAGGAACACTTCGTCATGCAGTCATTCAAGACGAGCCACTCTGGATAGTGTTCAAGCGAGATATGGTGATAAATCTGAAGCAGGAGTTAATAATGAATAGTTTCAAGACAATAGATGGCAGGGGAGCCAATGTCCATATTGCGAATGGAGGTTGCATTACCATCCAGTTTGTGACCAATATTATCATACATGGACTTCATATCCATGACTGCAAGCGGACAGGGAATGCAATGGTCAGAAGCTCTCCAACCCACTATGGGTGGCGGACTATGGCTGATGGAGATGGGATTTCAATCTTCGGCTCCAGCCATATATGGATTGATCACAACTCCTTGTCAAATTGTCCTGATGGGCTCATTGACGCTATAATGGGATCAACTGCTATTACCATCTCAAACAACTATTTTACCCACCATAATGAGGTACCTTGATTAATTCCTTTCATACTCCCTTGGCCAAACTTTTTCTTGTCCATCTTTATTCAACTGTAGTCAACTTTAACTCTTTACTCGAAACAGGTCATACTCCTGGGGCATAGTGACACCTACAAAAGGGACAAGATGATGCAGGTTACAATAGCTTACAACCATTTTGGAGAAGGTCTCATACAGAGAATGCCAAGGTATCTATTTACTATACAATGACTTGCATGCCAAAAACTATTTAAATTTAATAATGATCCACTGTCTACTTCCCTTTGTGATGAATTCGTTATCCTAATGCTGAGAACAAAAATGCAGGTGCAGACACGGGTACTTTCACGTGTTAACAATGACTACACTCACTGGGAAATGTATGCGATTGGAGGAAGCGCTAATCCTACCATTAACAGTCAAGGGAACAGATTTGCCGCACCAGCCGATATACATGCCAAAGAGGTATATATAAGACACTTGCCCTGCAGCTAGGATAATTGCATTAGATAAAATAAAGCATATTTTAAAACTAATATCTACATGAGCAGGTTACAAAGAGGATTGTGAAGAACAACCAGTGGAAGCATTGGAATTGGAGATCAGAAGGAGACATCTTGTTAAATGGCGCTTACTTCACTCCATCAGGGGTTGGTGCAGGGGCTGGCTATGCGAGGGCTTCAAGTTTGAGTGCTAAATCATCTTCCATGATCGACTCCATCACCTCCAGCGCTGGTGCCCTGTCCTGCAGCAAGAGCAAAAGATGTTAATCGCACTATTCTAAAAAGAACTGCTATTTCTCATCTGGTGATTATTTATCTCTATATTGCCATAAAATGTGAAGAACTCACAATATTACTATTGTTGCATGCACCCAAGGAAAACAACTTCAAAATCTATAACGTTTATCACTAATTGCCAAAGAGCAAAGACAGAAAACTATCATCAGTAAACTTTGAGCAAAGAAAAGAAACCTAGTGGAAAAGAAACCTAGTGCCATTAAACTATTAAAGGTTGAATTGATCAATTAACCTTTGAATGCCTAATCAGCAATTCCAATTTCCAACTACATCAGACGGATGTAGTGTTCTTCTTCATCCATTTGGACTAATCCGCCTGATGTATCTGGTTGGTATCCTGCCATCTTAAATTTTCCGGAAATTTCTTCTAGTATCAGACAGATTTCTGGGGCCTTATAATGTATTTCATCTTCCACTAAGAACTCGTGAACCTCTCCATCAATTTCAATCCAACTACACCCAGGATCTTTTCTAATGTCCAAAGCTTTCATCTTTAACCTGACTTTTGAAACTTCATTCCAATATCCTGCAGAAGCGTATATGTTCGAAAGAGCAACATAGGATCCGCTATCATGAGGGGCCAGCTCCATCAACTGTCTTGCAACACGTTCTCCCATCTCAATATTATCATGAATCCTACAAGCACCAAGAAGTGCCTTCCATATCACATCGTCAGGTTTAACTGGCATGTTCAAGATGAGCTCTTCAGCTTCTGTTAAAAGGCCAGCACGACCTAATAAATCTACCATACACGTATAATGCTCAACCCTAGGTTTCAATCCATGCATCTCAGTCATTTGATAAAAAAAGAATCGACCTTCATCCAACAACCCTGCATGGCTACATGCGCTCAAGAGTCCTATGTAAGTTACATCAGTAGGAGAAACTCCTGCCACTTCCATTTTACCGAAATAGTCAAGTGCTTCCCTTGCCTCACCGTGCATAGCCAATCCCACAATAACAGAATTCCACGTAATAACATTCTTTTGTGGCAAGCTATTAAATAGCTGAATCGCCTTTTCAATGCTCCCACACTTGGAATACATATCAACCAATGCAGAACCAAGTACCTCATCAACCTTAATCCCATTCCTTTCAGCATACAAATGAACCCATTTACCTAACTCAAGTGTCCCTAATCCGGAAATAGCCGAAGAATACTAACTAAAGTCACATAATTTGGGCAAACACCCACCGCCGTTTGCATTACTGAAAAAACCTCCAACGCCTCCTTAAAGTACCCATTCTGCACATACCCAGATATGATCCCATTCCACGACACAACACTCTTCTGCGGCATTCTATCAAACAACTCCCTAGCAGCTTCCAGCTCCCCAACTCTAACATACCCACCAACCATCACATTCCACAAAACCACATTTCCATCCAAACCACCCTTCTCCTCCTCCTCCCTCCCAACTCTTTTATGAAATACCTTACAGGCATCTTCCATCAACCCACAATTAGCATACATTCTCACAATATTACTAATCACAAACTCATCACACTCCAACCCCATCTTCAAAACTAATCCATGCACTTGTCTCCCTTCCTCAACCCTCCACATTCCGCACAACCCTTCAACACAGAAGGAAACGTAAACCTATTAGGCTCAGCAACTCCCTCCTCCATCATCCTTCCAAACACCACCACACCCTCAAACGCCTCACCCTCCTCCACCAACGCTCGAATCATGGTATTATACGAAAAGCAATTCCTTTCAGTCATTTCGTCGAACATCTTCCGTGCATAACCAATATCACGGAAATCCGAAACTGCAGAAAGTTTGAGAATTTCCGCTGCTGCAAGTGGGTCCTGAATTCGTGCTGTTTTGACTAGCACTGCGTGAATTTGGTTCAGTTCGCGGATAGTTCGGCATCGTGAGATTTCCGGGAAAAGCGCGGACGGGTGTGTTGGGTTTTTTGTGGTTCTGGTGATCGTAAAGCTCATTGAGTGTTTCAGAGAGTTGTTGTAAGATGCGCAGTCGTGATATCAGGTTGCGGAAATTGAGTTAATCCGATATCAAAATCCATGTTCTAACCAATCAAAGAACGCCACGTGGAAATACAGAAGACACTTGTTTAAGAAAATCTTGTTCGTGTTAAAAGGATAAAACGATGTAGTTTCATTGCCACACTAGTACTCACTCCATATTAAAAACCCTCGATTCCCCACCGCCGTTGACCACCCCACGTTGATACCAATAACACGTGTCCTACCTTCATTCGCTGCCGACACCATGAAGCCCGCAAAACGACGACGCTCAACGTGCATCGCACTGTCAATCTCCATCTCCATCTCCTTCAACGCGCCATCATTTCGATTCCGAAGCTCTCCTCTCCCAACCTCCACTCCGACAACTCTGGTTTCACTCCGTCGACTTGGAATCACCGACTCCCCCGATCTCGAAATCCTCGCTTCAGGTCGAATCACACTCAACTCTCTACTCTCGTCCTGCTTCATTTCACCGCTCCGGATTACACTCGCCGGATCTGATCACTCATTCTACACTCTAATCGCATCAGTTTATCGATAAGTTGATTTATTGAGTGTTTAGCTTCGTCGGAAATTAATTAGGGTTTTGCAACAGGGACGCATCAGTCGATGAGAAATTTGGTTTAGATGCGATGAGTAGGCGGTGGCCAAATAGTGGCATGGAGAAAGGAGCAGGGAAGCATCAGCAGAATCGCTTGTGCTTGCTAGTGTCTCTATCAGCTTTCTTCTGGTTGTTTTTGCTTTATTTTCATTTTGTAGTGCTTGGAGGTACTCCTGTGGTGTATGATGGTAAAGATGATGCAAATATGTCGAATTCAGTTGATATACGCTATAATGAAATTTCGATAAGTAATGATGTTAAGGAACTGAATACTATAGCTAGGAGTCGTTTGGAACAAGGGAGGAATTTAAGTAGGGTGCCGAGTGTGATTGAAAAGAATAAGCGTAAGGAGAAGCAGGTGGTGGAGCGGGTGGAGAATTTTCCGTTTATGCGAGCGTTGAGGACTGTGGAGAATAAGAGTGATCCGTGTGGTGGGAAGTATATTTATGTGCATGACCTTCCGTCTAGGTTTAATGAGGATATGCTGAAGGAGTGTAAGAGTTTGAGTTTGTGGACTAATATGTGTAAGTTTACTACGAATGCTGGGCTGGGACCTCCGTTGGAGAATGAGGAAGGTGTGTTTTCCAATACTGGGTGGTATGCGACGAATCAGTTTGCTGTGGATGTGATTTTTAGTAATAGGATGAAGCAGTATGAGTGTTTGACAAATGATTCGTCGCTTGCTGCAGCTATTTTTGTGCCATTTTATGCTGGGTTTGACATTGCGAAGTACCTTTGGGGGTATAATATATCTGTTAGAGATGCTGCATCCCTTGAGTTGGTTGATTGGCTGATGAAGAGGCCTGAGTGGAATATTATGGGCGGGAAAGACCATTTTCTTGTTGCGGGAAGGATAACGTGGGATTTTAGGAGATTATCTGAGTCAGACTCTGATTGGGGAAACAAGCTTCTTTTCTTGCCAGCCGCGAGGAATATGTCTATGTTGGTCGTTGAATCAAGCCCGTGGAATGCTAATGATTTTGGGATTCCATACCCTACATACTTTCACCCAGCAAAAGATGCTGAAGTCTTTATGTGGCAGGATAGGATGAGGAAATTGGAGAGAAAGTGGCTATTTTCTTTTGCTGGGGCACCACGACCTGACAACCCCAAATCAATTAGAGGGCAGATTATTGATCAGTGCAGGGAATCAAAGGTCGGAAAACTGCTGGAATGTGATTTTGGGGAGAGCAAATGCCATTCTCCTAGCAGTATCATGCAGATGTTTCAAGGCTCACTCTTCTGTTTACAACCGCAGGGTGATTCCTATACAAGACGATCAGCTTTTGACTCTATGCTGGCAGGTTGCATACCAGTCTTCTTCCATCCAGGGTCAGCCTACACCCAGTACACATGGCATCTTCCAAAGAACTTCACAAAATATTCTGTCTTTATTCCCGAAGATGATATTCGCAAGAGAAATGTAAGCATAGAAGAGCGGCTCAGTCAAATTCCACATGAACAGGTGAAGATAATGAGAGAGGAGGTTATTAATCTCATTCCAACACTTATATACGCTGATCCTCGCTCTAAGTTGGAAACTCTCAAGGATGCATTCGATGTTTCTGTACAAGCCATTATAAATAAAGTGACCAAGTTGAGGAAGGACATCATTGAAGGTCATACTAATGAGAACTTCATCGAGGAAAATAGCTGGAAATATGAATTGCTCGAGGATGGACAGCATGAAGTAGGACCTCACGAGTGGGATCCATTTTTCTCAAAGCCAAAGGATGCGAATGCTGATTCTGGTGATTCATCTTCGGCAGAGGCCGCCAAGAAGTCATGGAAGAATGAGCAGCGGGATCATATTGCTCTTGATTATCTGCAATGTCTAATGCCTCTTAACACGAACCTGCAAGCACACCTCTCATGGTGATAGCAAGTATGTGATTTATATACTGTCAGTTTTGCAAAATTTTCTTGTTGAACCTTGATATAATATCTACATGTCGTCTTCCCATATTTCTTTGTAAAGCTTTACATCAGATATGGGCAAACACATATTGCTTTGGTAATTATTTCATCATTATGAATGCACTCAGTATTTATGTTCGAATTTTCTTTAATGGTTCCTGAGCCTTATTGCAACTGTATTTCATACAGATATGATAGGGACTTGGGCATCACTTTATACAGTTATTTTCCACCTTCGATCTAGTAATAATAGAATGTTCATATAGAAATTTAAGCTGTCTAGGATTTTGTCATTTGGACCTTGTTCGATGTGCCAGCTTGTCACTTACTGGATCACATCTCTGAGATTACTAGTCGGATGCTGCATCACTAGAAGCTAGACTACAGCGATGACCCTACCAGCGAATAGCAGCATCTTTCATTTGCAATCTAGCAACTTTCATCAGTTGTTCATGGAAGGGGATCGAACAACAGTGCACTATCTCTAGCAGCTTGCATTGTGGTACTGCCAAACAACAGCCAAAGGATGTTATGCACCGAGGTTCGGAGCCATAATTCCACATCCTTTGACATTCGTCTTTTTTTTGCCTTGCTCTGGGTTGACTATAGACTATAGTGGTTGACACTTTTTGTCATTGCTCTTGTCAACTCTGATGGGTTTTGCCACTTGTATGTGTTTTGTTTCATTTCTTTATTATATATTTTGAAATTAGGATTATATGAGATATTGATTTTTGTAATTAGAATGAAAATATAATATTTAACTATTGAGATCAAAATTTATTCTTATTACATTTACGAAAAATTGGATTTGAATGTTTTTATTGAAATTTCAACCGCCAAATTATTATAAAGTATTTAATTAAAATAATTTCACTTTCATATTCTATTGAAAATTGCGTCGTCTAATTTGACCGTTAATGACTCATTATGTACAATTTATTCAACCGTGCTTAAAGAAAAAATCAGTTCAATGAATAAATCAATCTTACCGATTTGTAGACAAGAAAAAAAACTCTTCTACAAAATTAATCGAACCGATTACATTTCAAAATCAAACCGAAATTCCGGTTCAATTAGACCGGACAGTGGAGGTATTCGTCGTCGTCGCAGATCCGAAGCCCGTCTACTTTTGATTTGGCGACACCGGAGAGAGAGCCTCTCGCTGTATCCACATGACGTCAGCGGACGGAGAGGCACTAACAGTCGAATACGGCCTGCACGAGGTTCGTTTTTGTTTCAAGTTTTGAATCGTTTGAGTCTTCTTTTCCTTGTTATATACAATTTCGACACTGTTGTTATGATCCCTTGTCTATGGATCCCGTAGCGTATACGTTTGTATTGAACTGCTGGAACTTGAATCGAACCTGAACTAAGTTATACAGAATAGATTTGAATTGAACTGAACAACTTAGCTTTGATTTAAGTAACAGAGTTGAATTGTAAATCTAACTTTTTTAAGATGCAGATAGAATCAATTATGATGTTTTAACCTTCACTTTTTCAGGTCATGAAAGCTGTTGAAGCCGCTGAAGCTACCATTAAGCAACAGGTATTCACGTTTTAATGTGATTTTTATCGCATATGCAGGGTTGTATCAGGCCTTGTAATGTTTGTAGGGTTGGTTTATACTCTTTAATCTGCAAATGGATACTAGTAAAAAGGAAAGACAGTTCCATGTCACACATGTCCTTTAATGTTATTGCACTTCTTATTGAGATGCCTCTCTTTTTTAGCAAGTTTTGTGGTATTGACTTTTGAAAGACACTGATCAGTTCTGTAATAGCTTTCTGATTTTATCATAACTCTAAATATCTATAATTTATTTGCTTTACGTAGGTGGATGAGAATAACAGATTAAGAGATGAGCTTCACAAGAAGACACTGGAGTTGGAAAAATATGTAAGAATGGTTATTCATTTCACTTATACGAGGCCAGCTGACACAATTTCTTATGCTATCAGAGTGATATAATTATAAACTATCAATAGACTATCAATAGTAGTACAGTACTTTTCTTTGTATTTTCACTTGTGTCGTAAAGAAATTGAAAATTTGTATCTTTCACTCTGGAACTAATATTGCATTCATCATTTTTGAGGTGCGGTAATACAGTCCTCTACTTTTAAAATTTATGTTTCTTGCAGAGTACCAAGGGGTCAAATCTTGTAGGACCTATACCTGTTTCTAATTTGGATGGCCATTCTCATCAAACATCTGAGATTAGTCAGACAGACGACGGGGAGAGAAGTGTGGACGAATCTTCTGTAGATGTATCCGGGGCCTTGACACTGCGCCGTGACCTGCATGCAGATATCTGCAGTCCTAGCGCTCAACTATCCGATTCCATGAAGATGAATGGGACAGTGAGGGGGATTTCTTGTGGCCAAGTGTTGGACAGCAGTCCTGAGTTAACATCGCTTTCTTCACCATTCAACTCATTCACACCGGGAAAGAACGGGTATCAAGAAGATGGTACTTTACTTTTTGATGATGGCTTTTCTTATGTTTCTGAGAGTTGTTTATCTATCTAGGTTGCATGTGGTTGTAGATAATGGACCGGCCCTTGATTCATATCGTCAAGGAATGCTGGAAGTGGCTGAAGTAAATAATGCTAAAAGCTGGAAACAGGTTATTTATAGATTTTTACTGGTTAAAATTAGCATAAACAAATTGATGAAATGAGGTTCCATATCTGCAGGGTGTTATTCTTAAGATTCGTGATCATGAAGAAGAAATTTTGATGCTGCGGAAACATCTAGTTGATTATTCCGATAAAGTACGTTAACACTTCGCCTGAATGTATCTTTTCTTTGTTAGTCTCTCTATTTGTATTTGACACTTGACAGTGTTCTATATGCAGGAGCTTCAAATACTCAATGAGAAGTACAATCTGGAGAAGCGAATTGCTCAAATGCGTTTGGTATACAGTCATATACTATGCTAATTGTAACCTCATGAACTATTTAATCTTGAATGACATAATTTTAATGATCCTTTATTTTGTCTTTTCAAGTGTATGAGAGATTATTTATTTTTGTCTTATGATCTTTTGTTTAGGCGTTTGACCAGCAACACCAAGATATTGTTGAAGCTGCATCAAAAGCGATTACTTACAGACAAGACATCATTGAGGAAAACATTCGTTTGACATATGCATTGCAGGTGAGCTACTAAGCATACATCAATAGGTCTGGACTAATGTGTTTCCAAATCTTACTCATTTTATTGTTGTCTTCTCAGCAAACTAATAGGGCATACTTTTGTATTGAACTTGTTTTAACTTTCTGTGTTTTTTGTGATCAACTTTAATCTGCATGTAATTTATGCATGTTTTGTGATGTTTTTATGTCATTTAAGTGCAAATCGATTAATAGATGCAAACCACACCACTGGAATCAAGAATGTGATTGCTTTAACACTGAGGCATATCAATTCATAGTTGTTGATTTGTTGGCTGTGTAATCTCACTCGTTTGCCATGCAGACAACATACTATGCAATCAGGTCTTACTTATTTCTCTCTGTATTGATATAGCAGTGCAACATTATGTTCATAGTCTTTGATTACCTCAAGCTCAGCCTTATTTAGGGTGTTAGACTGTTAGATGTGGTAGTATGCTTTATCAACATATATCTTCTCATTGTCATCATTTCCCTTAGTACATAGTTGACTTCTCTTTACTTGTCCGAATATTAATTGCAAGTGATTTATAATATTTGGCTAGGTGTTTGTGTTATAGCAGTTAAAGGACTCTAATGAAGATCGTGTTTTATTTTCCTCTTAAGCGTTGCAGTCTGCACAGGAAGAAAAGTCAACATTTGTCGCATCAATATTGCCCCTCCTTGATGCATACTCATTACAACCTCCTGTATCAGATGCTCAGTCCGTTGTTAGCAATCTCAAGGTGCATATATTCCTGGCCACGTAGTTTATTTTTAAGTGAACGGCTCTTGGTGCATAGTGTGTGGTTTAATAGTTGACTTTCCGATCTTTTGTTCAAATTTTGTAATGATCTGGGGATGACATCATTTAAACAACTGACGTGGTCGAATATATTTGAATTCCAATTTTGCAGGTTTTATTTAAACACCTGACTGAAAAGCTGAAAGCTACAGAGGTATGAAACTCATACCTGTATTGTATGTTTTCGCTTAATGAGGCTTGATATGTTTAATAATGTTTCTTATATTATATATGTATATTATTTTTATAATTACTGATTGTTACTTTGTTTTCATATTCTGTTGTCTATGTGTTTTTTCTCGTAGCTTTCTATTAAGGCTCATTATTATCTGATGTTCCTAAATTTGTTACGTCGTCTGAGTGACTTGGTTATTGAGGAAATGGATTCTGAATTCACAAGTAACAATTAATAACTGATGGTTATCAGTTTATCTTCCTTTGGAATAATATACTAGATATACTAAAAGTAAAATGGTCACAGTTGGGCACATTGAAGGCTAGACATATCGCCATACCTTAACACCTCATTATTGAAGATCAATTCGTGAGACTATAGGATACTGAACTTATACATATACATTTTTACTAACTGTTGTATGCTAATACTGTTGTATGTTAACATGTTATTGTATGCAGATAACCACCGTCTAAATAACCAGTTTTGAAAGTTAGTTGTGCTATATTCTGAAAGTGATTGTTAAGTAATTCCTCGTAAAGCACATTAAGCAGATTCATTCATTCTACTGATGGGGCTCTGTTGTGCTCCAAGTTCATAATTTCTTGTCCATCTCAAATTAAGCTGAGATATGCTGACGTAGTTGATAACAAAAATTTCTTTACTGTTGTGTGTAGACTAAGCTTAAGGAGTGTCAGTATCAGTTGGGACCTTGGCGCTCAGACCACCAAATTTTACCATCGGCGTCTGGGGCAGTACTTACAGAATCTGTAAGATTGATATGATACAAGTCTTTCATTTTGATGTTTGTTTCTTCTGACATGACGGTTCTAAACAGAAAGACGGATTTGGGCTGGTATCACAACCAATTTATTCACATGGCATGGTCTCAGAGTCTTATGGCGCAGATCAATTAAATGTACTAGGTGAGCGTGAGATGAGAAACAATGGTGGTGTTGAGGCTGAAAAGCATGATGAAGCTGATTATTCACCTGTTATGAGTGGCGACAACAGGTACGATAGACTACTGTTCAATGCTTTGAGTTGTCAAATCAAGTCCATTTCAACACAAGCACCATGTTACCAAATCTGAAGGGTATAAATAAAATCGTCCGACTAAAATAGTGCGTGTAAAGCGACATTTTCTGTGTAAAGCGCCAATTGGAAAACAGTTCTATGCATACCTAGAAGGCTTACTAAATCATCCTGAATCAAACTTATAATCTTTCCATGACTGTATATTTGGGTTTTCTTTGTTGTTTACGAAACTAAGCTTCTGGAATATCTAAAGGGTTAATTGCAGTAAACCACCATTATAATATGTTGTTTTGCAGTAAACCACCATTATAATTTTTTTTTGCCAAACGAGTATATTATAACATCGCCGTTAACAGAAAACCACCAATTTTACTGTTCCGTTAAAAATCGTTGTTAAATCGAATATTTTATTATTAATTTAATCTAATTTTAGGGTTAATTGCAGTAAACCACCATTATAAATTTTTTTTGCAAAACGAGTATATTATAACATCGCCGATAACAGAAAACCACCAAATTTGCAGTAAATCACCATTATAATACGGCTGATCCTTTCACGAGATGAGAAAATAAATATAACTAAATTTGCAGTAACAAAAAATAGTCTGATAGTTCGGATAAAGTTTAAGAGAACCAAAGAATTTAGATGAGACAGAATGACTCAATATTAACTATTGGATTAGATTAATTTGCGTTTGAGATTAAAGTTGGTTTTTATATAATGGGCGGTTGAATTTGCAAAAAACCCTAGCGGTTGAGATTGATAGTTATTTTTTTGAATCAAATCTCATCTGTTGGATTATTAGTATTCAACGGTTGAGATCATATCGCACTGTCTCACATTTATTTATCCGTCCTTCTTAAACCTTACTTCTGATAGTCCATTGAAATGTTATTTGGATTGGGTGAAGTGTTCGAATCCCCTCACCACCATTTCTCTTTTATTACTTTAATCTTTACACAATAGTTTAATTTTTTTTGGTCTCTTACTTTTACGCAAATTCTTTAATCTTTACACGATTTTTAACGGAACAGTAAAATTGGTGGTTTTCTGTTAACGGCGATGTTATAATATACTCGTTTTGCAAAAAAAAATTTATAATGGTGGTTTACTGCAAAACACCATATTATAATGGTGGTTTACTGCAATTAACCCTAAAATTAGATTAAATTAATAATAAAAAATCAATTTAACGACGATTTTTAACGGAACAGTAAAATTGGTGGTTTTCTGTTAACGGCGATGTTATAATATACTCGTTTTGCAAAAAAAATTTATAATGGTGGTTTACTGCAAAACACCATATTATAATGGTGGTTTACTGCAATTAACCCATATCTAAATATCAATCTCGAGTAATTGCAGATTAATAGAAGCAGAAACACATTTGTAAATATTTTAAAGTTTTCATCAAGTATTGACAATGACAAAGCCAACCAATTGATTCATTAAATACTATTGACTTAATTGGATACAACTTGACTGCATTCTCAGATTATTTTCTCCATTCCCATGTTGAATTGCTCATTATAGTTTGCATATAATTTTTATGAGGGCTCTGCTTGTTGGAAATTCTAAATTATTGTTGCTGTCTCAGATATACCTTTGCACGTGATAGATCTGCTCAGTTTCAAGTGGATCACGAAAATGTTCACCCAACACATTATGTCGCAGAGCCCTCTAGCAAACAAGTTACGTTCAGCGATCATGTGATTAACAACGAGATGGAAAATTTTGGAGGTAGTGCTCGTACGGATGAGATCGAAGCATCACCTAATTGGACTTCAGGAAACACTCCGTATTTGGCTCCGGTTCTCGAAGAACCTTCGTCCTCTTATTCAGAAGGTGACTTATCTCCAGTTTTGAATTTTTCTACTTTCGGGTTGTATTTTTATATTTTTTGAATGTGCAGCTGCAGATTATGATCCTTTACCAGCCATTGAAGGACTTCAAATATCTGGAGACGCATTTCCTGGGCATGAACTTCAAGCATGTGGATACTCAATTAATGGGACAACTAGTTGTAATTTTGAGGTGTGTTTCAATGCTAATACACCATGCTAATGTATACCTTTTGTTATTTCTTACCATTTTCTTATTTTCACAATCTAGTGGGTTCGACACTGGGAAGATGGTTCAGTTAATTACATTGAAGGTATATTTTTTGCACGTGTCTCTTTGCTTTTTATCCCGAGATGGGATGGGTTAGAGATTTCAGTAGCGTGTATAATGCGACTTTATTGTTGTAGGACACTAGTTTAAATAATTGGCTTGAAATGTCCACTCTTAGTATACTAGTCCTATAAGATTGACAATTTTTTATGTCATTTACAGAAGTATGTATTGCGTGTACTATAATTGACTAATTGGTTAAAAACTTTCCTAATCGTTTCAGATAAAAATGTACTTTAAATGTGTATTTAAATAGACAACAAATGTTATATCATATGCAAGTTGGTGAAGAGCTCTGGAATGGTTTGTGGCACAGGTGCTAAGCAACCAAACTACCTTGTGACTGCTGATGATGTTGATGCGTGTCTTGCTATAGAAGTACAGCCATTGGATGACAGGAAACGGAAGGTATTCCCTACGATCATCTTATGTCATCTCATTTGCAACCCTATAATGTCTACTACTCTCGTATACTATTTGTGAATTTCAATATTGGACCATACTCAGTATGAAGAGCATATAAGGAAGCAGACTTCTTTTTTAAAATCTATCAAAGTTAGTACTGGATCATTATTTTAGATTTTATATTGCAAAATTTGGTTACAGTTGGTTCCAACTTTTAGGTCGTCATCGTAGAATGAACTGGTAACATAAGATTATTAACTTACGCGTGATACAAAAAAGGCACTACAGAGAAAAGTACAGTGTTGGATTTCAATGACAAGCTCATACATGAACAACTGTTGAAACTGTTCCAATTGGCTACCCATCAACTCTGATGATGTAGGCTAGCACGTATATGTGGTATTGATAATGAACGTCGACATGTTTTTTTTCATTTTCAGTGTCCATTATTTGATGACTTTTGTGATGTATGTATACCAGTAGTATAGTGCATGATCCACTTCCCATTATTTATATCAAGTTTTCCTTGCTATATTCTGATACAGGGAGAACTTGTTAAAGTGTTTGCTAATGATCATCGGAAGATCACTTGTGGTGAGTCAATTATGTTTTAAATGGATTGATTAAGAAGATTTTGTTATTCTTATACACTGTGATCATTTTTTCAGTTAGGCTCTTTATATTTAGTTTGACATTATTTGAGTTTATATTTAGTTTGACATTATTTGAGTTTATATTTAGTTTGACATTATTTGAGTTTATATTTAGTTTGACATTATTTGAGTTTATATTTAGTTTGACATCATTTGAGTTTATATTTAGTTTGACATTATTTGAGATGTCTTGCTGTATATTAAATCCTTCCGAGTATATATTTTAGTCTTATTTTAGGTCAACTGTTTGACATGAAGATTGACAAGTTATGTTGAACACTTTAAGTCAGAGTTGCATCAGAGAATTTTCATGCAATGTGTTTTATGTTAAACTTGCAAGAAATAATTATACTTCCACGATTACTCTGTATTTGACTTGTCAGGTGACACATGCATTAGTTGTCACAGTTTGAAATTAATTTTGTTTCTCTTGCTCAGATACGGAAATGCATAGCAATATAGAGAAGGCACTAACCAGCGGCCAAGCTTCTTACAGAGTCTCTTTGTCGGTGAGACATCAATGGTTTAGTTGGTTTCTGTTATATGAAAATCCTCATTGTTTCTGTCAGCTTATTTTCTCGCTTAAATTGTTCTGTCGTGAATTAAATGATTTATACCATGGGAAATTATTTATTATTCTGTTATCTGTTATGTTCTGGATACTCAACTGATGAATCGGCACTCTTGGCATGCATAAGAGTAGTAAATCTCCCAATTATCATATTGGGTGTTGTGCTTCATGATTTTTTTGCTCTTGTCTTTCCGTAGACGGGTTTTCTTGATATATGGGAGCCTGCTAGATTGATTATAAAGAAGGAAGGTTACAGCATCAAGTCTAGTAGGCGGGTGGCTTTGTGTCGATTTAAAGTTTACAGCATCAATGATGGTATGACATTTTTTTAAGCCAAACATCTTGAACTTTTTATTTTCAACTGTCTTTTAACTTAAACATAACATAAAAAGGAAAACCTTTATCACTCATAAGCCTCCATTTAACTTTAGGCCCCACATGGTGCCTTGGATGTTGGGGATAATAATATTTGTTCAACTTTTTATCATATGGAAATGATTGCATTTTATTTTCTTGGTGTTTTAGGTTGTCATTCCTTACGGACAAGTTGCAGAGTTCTCAATAATATGTACAGATAAAGCTGAACATCACCTTCGGGTGGAGGGTGACCCTGCTGATGTGAGCTGGTATGAAAACCCCAGTAATTAGCTGTTAAGTTTCATGAGTATTTTAACTTTCTCTGCGTCTTTATGTTTCCTTTGTGAAGCATGTAGCGTATTCTGTGTTTTCCCATTCAATCCATTTTCTCAGTTTCATTGGTGCTATATTTCATTCTTCACACTCTTGTATTTTTGTTTTATACTATAACTTGTAAGTGTCCAATTCAGGGGCGGCTCAACCATATTGGTGGCCTGAGGCGGAATGTATTTTGAGGGCCTTTTTATAATATATTTTTTCATTTTTATGATTAAAATTAAAATAATAATAAATTTATATGGGCCTTTTTATACGAATTAAAGATTTGTGGCCTTTTTTCCAAATATTTGTGGCCTTTTTTATCACTGTTTTTTCTCCAGAAATTTGGTGGCCTGAGGCCCACCGCCTCTTTGCCTCAGGGTTGAGCCGGCCCTGTGTCCATGCAATATTTGCCTTCTTTAAGAAAAACATGCACTCTCCTTTAGTTTTTCTCACTGTGTCTAACATTTTTGTGTACACTTGCAGTTTACGAGATACGGTTGTGCTCATCCTAAGATACTTTATCATGAGAGTAAGTCACACAATCTGAAAGGAGCTATAGCTTTTACTTACAAAATTTTTTTGTCATATTTTGAACTAATAAATGCGCATTGCCATAGATTAATCTGTGTTGTTAAATATTGTATTAATCTTACTGGATATGTTCATTTAGGCTGGTGAAAATCGTAAGGGGAGAAAGAAGAAACGCCTATTCTTCAAGTGAGCGTATATTTGTACTTGTTACCGTACATATGATGTCTCTGTGGCGCTGAATGGAGGTTGCCTAAGCTATATAATATAAGTTCTAAAGAGCAAAAAACTGATTCACCAGTTGATGTTCCTGTGCGCATCAACATTTAGTAAGAGTGTATTTTTACCAGCACCACCTCTCCATTTAGCTGGTGGTTGCCGTTGTAAAAGTTGTATGATATTGACACAACTATATATTAGTTAGTATACATTTACCCGAACTTCATCCAGATGCTGAGGTAGATTAGAAATTACAGTCGTCCTCTCTTTTCGAAACTTGTAATTCAATCTATAGATAATAGCCGTGAGGTTTTCCAGACAGTAGCGTTGTAATACTGATAAATTCTCATCAAAGTAACATTTTTGTTGCCTTGGAAGAAACATTTTGGTTGCATTGGAAGTCACTCATCTCCTGTTCCTTTTCCTAATTATTTGGTTGGAATGTTGGATTGGTGGCACCAACGCGAGGCCACCTCAGCACAGCACCCTCGATTCTCATCACTCATCTTTGCATTTATTCATGTATGAAATTATGTCAATAAATTAATGAGATACGTGAGTCGTACATATTTGCACCGCATGACATATATGAATTAAAGAAGAATCCACATTAACAAACCGCTCTTCTTATAAACTTTATCCCAAATTTAACCGGTTTAAATTGTGTTTCAGTGCAAAATAAAATACTAACAGTATAAAAAGGATTGATGCCAAGAACTGAATCCGTTTCTGAGACAAGGTCAGCCATGAGTCTAATTAGACCAACGTAAGAATAAATTTAAAAAAAAAAGATCCGAATCTAATTAGACCGAGCACTACATTGGACCGGTGTGGTCTGGTCCGGTCGAGGAAATATTCCTTCTTGACCTGTTGAAGTCCCACGTCTGGTAAGGAGTCACAATCTGGCAGACAGGTCCAACAAACCGAACCCGAAGCTCTAAACCTATCAATAGCTGATGCCGTCCTTCGCCCGCAAATTCAATCTTCTTCTTCGTTCATCTTAAGCTCTGTAGCTTTCCATTCCGGCGATACGGATCGAAAAATATACAATTTGGGTCTCAATCTGTCCTCTTTGTTTGTTCAAGGATTCGGATTTTGATTGGATTGGGGAAAGATTGCATCTTTCTGGGTGGTGCATTTTATTTGTTTAATCTCGGTGACGAACAAGGGTATGCTGGCTGGATTGAAGGTTTGTTTTGGTGCATGTTTATATGATTTGGGTTTGTGTTTTTGGAGAGTTCTGTTGGATCTAAATTCCACTTGATTTTTGGATCCGGGTTTGAATTAGGGTTCAGTTAATTAGACTTCATGTGGGATTTGTGGTTGTGGATTGCATTTTAGTTTTTTTGAGGTAAGGTTTGATGTTGCTTTGCAATGTTGGGCAAGTAAATTAGGCCTTGACTTGAATAACCCTAAGCCATATGAATGAATTTGAATCTAATTAATCATCAATGAGTGTGTATCTTTAACTCTATGACATCTTATGCATGTATAAATCTATTGGTTTATGTATTTGATGCAAGAGATGTTTCTAAGTTTTCAATATGAGACAGTCTAAGTGGCGGTCCATTTGTGTTGCAGTTGACATTTTAAAAGTTATACCTAAGATTGAGTTAATGTATCAGGCTGTGTGGGCTTTGTATTTTGACATTTGATCCGGTTCTGAAAGCATGGAGCAGATGCAATTCTGGACAAACTGCAACCAATATTGGGTGTTGTCTCTCACTGAAGTTACTGACTGGCGATTCATTATTTCTTTTGTCTACTCTACTTAGTTGTCTGCAAACCTTTCAGAGACTTTGATGTTGGATCAGCGGTAATCCATTATCAGTAAGTAGTTGTTGAGGATATCTGAATAGGCAATTTGTTTCATTGCATCTGATATAGATTGTTAATCGATATATTATTGTTTCTGTCACTTTCAGTGCATTTGTGATACCAAAATAAGCAATACCCTTAAGAAACGGTATTCAACGGTAATTCACCCTTTTTAAACTTTTTTCTATGAAATGTCTACTGACCCTCCTTGCAACCTCTTAAATCTTTTACCCTTTTTTTCTTTAGAGTTGGAGCCTGGCAGTGATCTGAAGGGAGTTCATTACGTAGTTAATGCCAGTAGGTGGATGCATGGACTTGTGAACATTCGGTTGGTTTAGCAGATCTTCTATCTGCTGTATTGGTGCAAATAAATTGATAATTTTGGTGGAAGGTCATGCGACAAAATTGAAGGAACTTTGATCGGATGCATTAAAAATCAGTTCTCAGAACTCTGAATTTTAGTTTGTGCCGACCTTTTTGACTTGGGATGAGGATCTCTGCCAGCTGTCAATCACTCTTTTCAGTTGGTTCGTTTTGCTTTGAGCGTTATAATTGTGGAATCAGTATACTCTGTGAATAGGAATAAGGCTGTGAAGCCCCTCCATCAGAAGAGCATTGCTTAAGAAAGCTTGCCTTGTTAATGGTGGATAAATAGTTTTCTACACTACTGGGATTCCGCATTATCTATTTGTTTTCTGAATAAAGGATCGGGCTTCTTGCAATTTCAAAATGGAAAGGTGAGTTCTTCTCTGCTGCAAATAGCATGTAATGCATCTTTTTTCGTAACATTAACGGTGACATTTAACTCATGTAGGTACAAGATGATCAAGGAAGTTGGTGATGGAACTTTTGGTTGTGTCTGGCGAGCATTCAATAAGGAGACTGGTGAAATTGTTAGTTTGATTCTACTTTTATTCTACTCAAAAAGGAAACTAGCATTTTCTAGTCCTGTCTAACTCAACTTGCGGAATTTCATGCAGGTTGCTATAAAGAAAATGAAGAAAAAGTATTTCTCATGGGAAGAGTGCATTAATCTTAGAGAAGTAAAGGTGGTCAACATCTTCCCGAAAAGTCAAATATTTTGACATATCAATAACTATACAATTGTTATGGACATATATGGATGTGTATCTGTGCTACAGGCTCTCTTAATTTCACTTGCTTTTATGGCAGTCGCTACGCAAAATGAGTCATCCAAATATAGTGAAGCTTAAAGAGGTCATCCGAGAAAATGATGTATTGTACTTCGTGTTTGAGTACATGGTAGGTTAAATGCGCAATCCTGTTTTTTTCTCAATGACCAGCTATTCAGTAAGTTGCCTTTAATGTTATATTTCAGGAGTGCAATCTGTATCAGCTTATGAAAGGTAGAGTGAACCTTTTCACCGAAGCGGAAGTTAAAAATTGGTGTTTTCAAGTGTTTCAAGGCCTTGCTTACATGCACAAGCGAGGTTACTTCCATCGTGATCTTAAACCAGAAAACTTATTGGCCACAAAAGATGTGCTAAAAATTGCCGATCTTGGTCTTGCACGCGAAACAGTGTCTGCCCCCCCATATACTGAGTACGTCTCAACACGCTGGTAGGTTTTCTATGACGTCCTTTTCCTTACGAAGCGATTAACTGTGACCAATTAAAGTTTCACTGACTGATTTTTATCATTGCAGGTATCGAGCCCCAGAAGTCCTCCTTCAGTCGCCTATTTATAGTTCTGCAGTCGGTGAGTTAGATCTTATCAAGGTTTTTTACTTCTGTGAAGGATTATAATAATCTGGAGACTAACTTTGAGTTGCTTTGTGTTTTGTAAATTTAAGATATATGGGCTATGGGTGCTATCATGGCGGAACTCTTTACACTAAAACCGCTTTTCCCTGGAGCAAAGTAAGAATCCAACTGTTCTGTTATTTAAATATCGGGCTACGAAATAGCATTGTCATCGACCTTTGGATATTGTTAAATCATAAGCATATTGCCAGAGATATGCAACGCCTTGAAACTTTTTGGTCTTGTAGTGAAGCGGATGAGATCAACAAGATATGCAGTGTGGTAGGAAGTCCAAACATGGATTCTTGGCCGATGGCCTTCAGCTAGCGAAGAGTATGAATTTTGAATTCCCACAGGTAAGCTTGCTTAATTGATCTTTATTAACCTGCGTGTTTGCCTTTAATGTTTGGTCATTATCTACTTATGATTGTGCTCTGGTATTTTTATTTTGACTACTGATGTCGTTTTATGCAGTGTGGGGCTGTTAATCTTTCTACACTAATACCGTGTGCTAGTAGAGAAGCCATTAAATTTATTAAGGTACGTCATATTAATATTGATGGACCAACTTTTCAATAAATTTGTGACTTACTGCTTCTCTATAGATATCTAATTTTTTATATTAATATCTCAATCCCAACAATTTACTTCGTAGTCACTTTGTGTTTGGGATCCTTGTAAGAGACCATCGGCTGCAGAGGCTCTTCAGCACCCTTTTTTCCAGGTATATATGCCACATAAAGACACTTCGGTTAGTCTATCTTTCCCAGGTATCATTGTAGTCCTGCCCTGATAAATTCATTTCCATGTACAACAGAGTTGTCATTACATCCCACCATATCTACGCCCTAGAGTTCCTGTCGCGAGAACACCACCTGGTTTGTTTTTCCCTGTTTCTGTAAATTAATTTTATCTTGAATCTCAACAATGCTTATGTAATTTACATTTGATCGTTATAGCTGTAATAAAGGGATCTGCGGAACAGAAGTCTAGTAAGAGATATTCCAGCGTTTCCAAATCTACAAGCGATCTCACTGCGGTGAAGTCTCAAATATCATTAAGCCCTGCATTGAATAAGCAAGGTATGTCTCTTACATTTTACTTGGATTTAATATTTAATTGTCAATCTAGTAGTGAGCACGTGTTCGTGGTGCTCATTTCAGGCGTACAACGTAAGCTGGAGATGGAAAATCAAGTAAGTTGAGGCCTTCAATGTTTGGGTGTTAGTTTTGTTAATGATGAATTCAAGTAGAATGTCACACAGGCATTACGTGTTTGATTTGCTTCGTCACTGTTGATTTAGTACACAAAATACTGTGCCACTTATATGGCATATCACTTTTGGTGTATGTTCACCTGGTTGTTTGTTGTATTTTTAAGGACTCTGATAAAAATGAAAAGCTGGTCAAGGGCACTTCCAGACAGCCAAAAATTCAGCCTTCAGCAAGAAACAGTGCTGGTAATTTCCTTTACAAACTTTTTTAAAATTGAAACTTTTACTGGTGAAATTGACCCGTTTGATAAGTAGATCATTATTATAACCTTTGCTCTTAACTACTCTGTTTGACTAGTTGCTCATGTCTAAATTCCTGGATTTTAGGCTCCATTTCATTGAGGAGAAATAGCAGTACTGTCTCGGAAACAACAGAGAAGCTTAGAAGTGTTACTCTCAGCACTCCAAAGAAGTATACCAAGCATGCGCTTCCAGCTCCAATGAGAGCGGGAGGGTTCCATCGCTCAACTGACTCACTCCTTGCACGTGCAAAAGAGATTCAGCCACAAAGAGCGCACCCTCGAAAAGTGGCTGGATGAAAAATACACAATTTCAACAGTCTCCAGAAGTGTTAAAAATTACATGTAGCTTCCCTAGTCAATGATAATACATCAGTCTGTCGTAGTGTGTTTTCTGTGATTACTCATAGTTCTCTACTTATCAAAAAATAAAAGTTTTAAATGAAGCAGTTGGTTTTGACTGTATGTTCGTCTTGAGTATTTTAAAACTGAAAAGATGATATAAGAAATTTGACAAACTAGACAACTGGAGAAGTGAGGTTAATAAATAACAAAATTCTTTATAAACAGTCAAAAATAAACCGGAAAATTTGTCTCCTGTCGCAAAAAAGTACACATAATATTAAACAGTTATGACTATGATTATTTTCTGAGCTAGGAACATTTTGAGTGAAGTAGGGTCAGGTGTTGGGACTTTGGGAATTGAACTAATCCTTAAAGCTGGATCTGGATACCTATTTATATGAAATTTCATGCCAAACAGCCTTTGAAACCTTTTCTCAGAGCAGCTTCGTCCAAGTTCCTTCCAATGAAAACGAGTTTGTTAATCCGTTTCTGATCTGGTTCCCATTTGGCACCCTGGGAACCATCAAGAAGTGACTGTACTCCCTGTTAAAGATTATGTATGGAAAGAAGTCAGCTACCGAGCTACCATATGTATGCATAGTGCACCAGAAATCTAGACAAGATTTATAAAATTCAAATTAAATGAAATGTTTAATGAAGGTGAGACCTGAAAGATATAGCGCTGATCCGACCCAGTCACTGATAACACTCCCTTCATTCTATACAAATCTTCTCCTTTTTCCTCTATAAGTCTTTCAAGCCAGTCATCAACCTGCGGCAAACAAGCAGTGATGCATTCTAGACTTTCTTGTAACTATGTATAGTATAGCTAGTACAATATTCCCACTGATTTTGTTTCAAACTTCTTATGAGCTATTTGGTTAATCTGGTTTCAGTATGGTAATTGGAGGTAAAGTAAAACTCTAACAAGTAACATTGATGTTCAATAGTTATATAACGTGAAATTCAAAGATGAAAAAACTGATCTCTCGACTTCTTGAATTATTATAAAATACGAAAAGGTACCTCGTCAAGATCAAGGGTTCCTTCAGCAACTATACTCACACTGGAGACAGCTGAATCATGTTTGTGATGATGGTGGTGGTGGTGACCATGATGCTCTGTAGTGGTGAATACAAGGGCATGAGCTCATTCGTTTTCTGCCTCATATGATATTTGATTTGAGATAAACTTGATAAGTTAATGAAAGCCAATTATACCATTTCCAACACCATTATGTGATGTACAATGTGGTTCCTCTCCTTGGATTTCAGTGCCAATCCTGTGGATGATCAAAGCAATGAAGATTAATCCTGTCTCAGTGCAAAATTACAAAAACCAATATTTGTATAATTAGTTTGGTGAGGAAAATTGGATGTCAATATTACTTACTTGTCAAGATCATATCCCCCCACTCCCAATACAAAATCCATATCAACTGATCCAAATGTAGCAAGCTTAATTTGTGCCATGGCATTTATATGCTGAGAAGAGTTTTACATGATGGTGACGTTGATAATAACTGATGAAAAAGATAAAGCGTGTGCCATGGTAGATAAGTAATCATACCTTAATTTTTTGAGTCAGTTCATCGATCTGAGGCTCAGACACCAAATCTATCTGTCCATATATGATTTGAGTATAAGTCTATGATAAGACTTGCAACTATATGCCATGTGAGTATTAAAATGGATGAACTAACCTTATTCAAAATGATACGATCTGCATATGCAACTTGCTCCACTGCCTCATTCACTACAAATCGCGGTTTCACCTCGTTCAAGCGTTGCATAGCATGCTTTGCATCAACCAATGTAACAACACCATCAAGTTTAACATACTTGGACACTAATTCATCAGTACAAAATGTTTCAATAACAGGTGCTGGCTTTGCGAGTCCTGCATACGAAATACCCAGAGAGATATTCATTGAAGGTAAGACAACCATTACCATATCCTAACACAAATGTGACCGAACGAAGAGTAACTTTAAAAAGCAACAAACAAAGTTCTACAAGAGGCTGAAAGTTAGAAAACCAAGAAAGCTTCAAGTTTTGAAAGATCAACGCAAACTGTAGTTTCAATAACAATATGATCAAACTTGTCTTTCTTTTTCTTTACCAGCTCCAAAATCATTTTAACCAGATCTCCCCGCACCGTACAGCACAAGCACCCATTATTCACCATGACAATGTCATCACTTGATGACGTATGGCTGGCGACCAGTGATCCGTCAATATCCACCTCACCGAACTAAACAGTTACAACAAGTAAGCCAATCAGCCAATTTGTTTTCAAAACAAAAATATCCTAAGATTCCATCAAGCATAGCAAGACTGCGCAACACAACTTCACACTTGAAAAACATGTAAAAAGTACCTCATTTTCGATGACTGCTATTCTTTTTCCATGCTGCGAGGTCAAAATGCGGTTCAACAGAGTAGTCTGCACAACAAAATCAAAACTTCAACATTGTCATAAAACAGACGACAGCCACTTCATTTCATTAAATTCAAATCTCACAAACTGAACACAAAAACCCTAAATTCACCATTACCTTTCCGGAGCCGAGGAAGCCGGTGATAATAGTCGCCGGAACCCTAGTATCAGGACTGATAGCAGCAGAGCCGGAACTCGCCTCTTCAAGACTGAGTTCATCCGAAATTAGAGACGTATGGATTTGAGCGGAAAAAAGTGAGCGAGGAGTTGATTGGAAGAAATATCGATATGGATTTGAATGTGATTGTTTGAGGAACTTCGTCGGTCGGAGTAGATGGAGAAGCGAGCGGCTTCTGGCCGTTGAGAAGATCGTCGATGCCATTGATGACGTGGCGGTGGAGGTTCTGGAAGGGTTTTGGGAAATAGAGAGAGGGACCCTCTAATATGTTTGTCATTTGCATTTGGCAATTTAAATATTGCTACAAATATTTGAAAATTCATTTCTTGAAATTTTTATTTAATTAAATATGAATAACTTTTGTTTAGAGTGGAAATATTAGAAGGACAATTGATATTTTGTAATACCTTAGCAAATTTTCTTATTCGTCGGTTAATAATAATTCGACGGATAAGATTTAAAGTAAAAACCTCCAAATTCAACTATTATGTTTTTTTTGTAAAAATTCAATCATCAAATTCAATAAAACTTTATTCTCAATCGTTAAATTAATTATTATGATTTTGTCTTTCGATTCTTACAAAATTTATATCTCACACAATTCTAACCCTTTGTTTGAAAATACCGAAACATTTTTTTTATTGTTGGCTTAGCTAAATGTAATTCAGTTATTGGATTCGGAATATAATTTATTTGCCAACTCGTAATCAATTGAATTTATTATGAGAAGCGAATAAAAGTGAATAAAGAGATTTTAACATGTGGTAACTAGTTGATATTAGCAACAAAAATAAAATGATACTTAATTTTGTGTATGAAACCAAATGCATATTGATTAGGGATCCAGCTGCAACAATAATTTACAGTGTTTCAAAATTATGTAGTTTTTTAAGGATTCATCAAAAATACGTAGGATTATAGTAAACAACTCAAAATGACGTTGTTTTGATGCTCGAAGCAAATAGTTGTGATGCACCGGATCTAGATCCACTAATTAGGTGTGCGGTTCATTGCAAATTTTGCATTTTAATCAGTTTATATTTTTCAGTTAATTATATGCACAATTCTATTTATATTTGCGCATCTGACATTTTTGTACAATACGTAAAATTTTAAAAAAATATAATTTATATACCATTACATCAAATTGATCCAACAATACAGATGGTGGATCGCATATTTTGCACGTCATACGAGGTCGTAAATAAACCAATCCCTATTTATTCATACATTTGGTAAGGATTTTATTTCAGTTTGACATTATTGTTGGACTGGTGGTTGAAAAACGAGATTCATAACTACTGAATTTATGCAATTTTGACAATCAACAAGAAAAATAAGTATGAATTTAACATCTGATTGATTGGTCTATGATCCCTACATTGGAGGGGACATCTTTCAAGTTTCAAACATGCAATGAAGACCGTTTTGCTTCAATTAAGTACACTTGTGTCTTAATCAGTCCCTTAAACACTAACCCTGAAAATCCTCAAAACACACCAAGTCACCAAAACCACACCAAACTAAAACCTACCAAAGACCAACTCAATTAAACATTTAAGACCCAAGAAAACAACTCCAATCAATCATCATTTTAAGTGGGATGCTTATTATGATGGCGTGTGCTAATTCTGTCTTTAGCACAAAGCTATGTCCAAAATGCCACCTAATCCGACATTTTTGAAAATAAATAATATAATACTCCCTCCGTCCCATTATTAATGTCTCATTTCCTTTTTGGGTGTCCCAAAATTATCTTCTCATTTCTAAATTTTACCATAAATGGACATATCATCTTTAGTTTTCTACCACATACTCCCTCCGTCCCACCGAATACTTCTCTTTTTGCCATTTTAGGTGTCCCACCGAATGCTTCCTATTTCTTTTTTTGGCAAAAAATAAATATTAAAATATAACACTCTAATTACACTTACTAGTTAAACATAATTAATTATACTAACTAATTAATTATTATAATTGAATTAACTAACTACCAAAATTGAAACATCACCCCCAACAACCCTAGATATTGGTTTCAAAATTTTGGTTTTAAAATTTTGGTGGGAAAGTTTACTTTTGATAAAATAATCTCAAAATTTTGGTGGGAAAGTTTACTTTTGGATTTGTCTTAATTAGATTTTCATCAGAATTTTTTATTCCTTAAAAATTGGTTTCTTATTTTACATTGGAAATGCTAAATAGGAACCTTTGGGTGGGACGGAGGGAGTATTTCTCTTCTCTCTTACTTTCTACCATTTCTTATCTATCAAATCACTTTTTTTCTCTTTCATCACCACACAACTATTTATTTTACTTATTTTTTCTTTCATTCCTTAAAAACCGTGTAAAAAACCAAATGGGACATAAATTATGGGACGGAGGGGTAGTACATTTGCCACATTAAGTTATACGAATAAATATATAATTTTGATTTGTTTTAGAAACATTATTTTCACGAAAATTTATGTTTTTGTGGAAACTGAAAATTTGAATCTAACTTTTTAAGAAAGCCGTTAGATGTGAATCGGCTATATATATATTTGAAGTAAACGGACAAAGCATTTCATATTCCTACAAGCAGCCACCTAGAGAGCAGAGAAGTTGCACTAGTCAAAAATGGTGCAATTCAAAGTCTTGCTCAAGTTACTTTTTCTTCTTTCCATTTTATGCTTTGTTTCCGTGCTTGGAAGTCCAATTCATCGCCATCATCTCCGTCATCACCATGACCACCGCCACCGAGGAATTCCTGCTAGTAGAAGAGGAGGTTTGAATATGCATCATTATGTTCGGAGGCAGAGGATGCGGAGGGTGTCTTCAAAACCGTTACACCACGGTAACTCTGGCGGTGTTAGAAAACATGTTCTAGTCAATCATGGTACTCAGCACCCTTTTCAGGTTCTGGATTTGGCCATGTAGTTTTTAAATTTTCTTTTTGGTTTTGATTGCGTCCGGATTTCACAATGGATCCATGGATGGTTAGAAGCAGACAGCTTCTTATGTTCTGTAATATGATTTTCAATTTTCATCATATGTATTTATGCAAGTGTTGCTAATTGAAAACTTGCTAATTGAAATCGGAACAATCCGTAAGAAATGATTACGTAGTTGTATCCATATTCCATCCATTGCTTAGTCATGGAATCCAAAATTACCCAAAATAAATTAGAAATAACATAAAATATTAAATAAAAAAGCTAATCATCCCTAGAAATATATATAAATAATTATAATTTAATGAAAATAATATGAATTGAAAAATAATGTGAGCTTGGCACAAATCGGATATCCAGCTGCTAGGCACAATTTTTAGTGTGAGCTAGTACCAGTTATTTGGTGACTTGTTTGGCTAAATCCATTTTTTGAATCTTCAACCTTTTGCCACAGTCTGTTATTTCAATTTTGAGAATCTTTCCCCTAATCCGTTTCTTGTTTCCAAACTTCCCTTTCTTTAAATCCGTTAACATCTACTCGTTTCAATTCACTCTCTTTTGATTCCACCGAAACCCCACATTGAATTCCACCTCCCAAGAACCTAAAGTTACCATCTTTGCTGCGACCCTCATCGCGGAATGGACCCTGGAGACGCCCCGTCGAGTCACAACCAACGCCAACCGCCGCCGCCGCCGTATTCGCCGTCGTCACCGATGCATGGAGTGATTATACCACCGCCGCCGCCGTTTCCCTACGGTTACCATTTTCCTAACCCCAACGTTTTCTCGATGGCTCCTAATACGGGGTTCAATTCTTTGACCCCTTTTGACTCTAGTCTTGATAGTGTCACGCATAATCAACAGCAACAACGGTCTCAACCACAATTGCAGCAACAGCGGAATGGGTCACCTGTGGCTACAGTTGGGACTGAGCAAAGTAGGAAGAGGAGGGATCGGCCTGGGGAGTATTCGCCATCTTCAGAACGCCTTACCTTGGGCGCTCCGATTTCTTCAGCTATAGTTAAGGTAGAACCCGCTGATGATGGTGGGCAGAATGGGGCTGGTGAAGGGGGTGCGGAGGGGTCGAGTGGGAAAAGGCGGAAAGGAAGACCTCCCGGGTCACGGAATAAGAATAAGCAATCGGGTGCTGCTGGTAAGTAAAGATTTCATCTTTATGAATTTGGTTATGATGGGGTTGGTGGATTTGAGTAATTTGATTAATGTATGTTTGATTTCGATTAAGCAGGTGGCGCAAGATTCAAAGTGCATACGATCGTGGTTCCTGCTGGACAGGTTTGCAATTCTCTTGTTAGTAGCGCAATTCTTGTCTGAATTGTGTTTTCTAGTAAAGATTGAATGCATCTAGTTTAAAGTTTAAACTCACGACAATTAGATTTTTCATGTAATATATATTTTATGTATCCTTCCTTCAATATGATGTCTAGATCAACGTGGTTCCTTTGTTGCATGTACACTTATTGTGTGTTAAACTGAAACACTATTTTTTGCAATTATAATATGTGAGTGCTAATGTTATACTGTTTTATGATTGAAAATATAACTCAAAGTTCATTGCAAATATACTTGATGAAGTGAATATAAACGAATCGTATAATGCCTTCAACTATATTGTTCGATATTCTATAAGTTGAAAAGTATTACTTGTTATTAATGCGAAATCCTCACAATATAACTTTTCAATCTTGCAATGATTGTTGTTTGTGTGTCAGCAGCACCTGTAGCATTTTGTATGTTTTTAATTTTTGTAAATGAGGGTTTAGTTATATTGAAGGTTATAATTTGTTACAAATGCACCTTTCAAAATGTAGTTTTATGATGTAGCTTTCCATCGGGGCAGTCAGAAATGGTGATGTGATTTTAAAGTCCATCTGTGTTTAGCGTTTGTTAAATGCTTGTTTTTCTTCTTGTTTTTGCAGAACATTTTGGCAAAGCTGGTTGAGTTGTCTCAAGGTCCTCGAACAATATGTGTTCTATCTGCTAATGGTACAGTTATAAATGTTACTCTCGGACAAGCTACTGGCGGCACTATTTACCACCCGGTATGAATATTGTATAGTTTTTGGGCATTTTGTTCTGGTGCATATTTATTTTTATGGGTCTGAGGATGTGGAACAACAGTTGTCTCTCTTTTACAATGTCTAGCTTGATTATAAGCTAAAACTATTTCTTTGACGATGCGTTTCTGGAGTAAATTTCAAAATAAGAAAAAAGAGTCTATGTATTTGGCATGGAAACAATTTTGAAATAAGTTCAAGGCTTGAAGAGTTGTTAAATTAACAATTTTCTTTTAATTAGTGAACTGAAATAATATAAAATAAGGATACATTCTTTACATATAATATAAGGAGTAGTAATGTAACACAGTAAATAATTGTAATTTCTAAAGTTTCCTGGCTTGTAATTCGAGATGCATCCTTAAGTTTATCAATGTATCAAAGACAGTTTAGGCTATCTGTCGTTTCGTTGGATGTCGTAGCACTGGTAGAATGAGTTGAATAAATACCAATAAAATTAAACTCTACTATCTAAGTATTTCATTTTTATATGGCCTGGGCGAAGCTTTTCTTCTTTAAGTCTTTTTTATCGTGTTTGTTGTGTATGTCAATTATTGTCTTTATTGGTTATGTATTTGAAAATCGACTGCAGAGTCTTTACTGAAATAAAAGTATGAGGTTTTATCAATCATTCATTCACTCCAAATGATTTGATGTCCGCCCATATTCTCGTCTCATTCCTGTTTTACATTGCAGGGCCAATATGAAATTGTTTCACTGCAAGGTTCCTTTCTCCGTCTCTATAGCGCTGGTAGACTGAACAATACTCTTAAGTTGACTGTTGTTTTGGCTGGACCTGATGGAAGAGCTGTGGGAGGTGTCGTTACTAGAGAACTGATTGCTGCATCACCTATTCAGGTATCCATTTGAATTTTAAACTACTTGCACGACAGAACGAAATCACTCAAATTCTGCATCAACCTGATTTCTTTCCTGTGTCACTTATTTGATTGTATTTGGAATTGCACCAGATGGTCATTGGCAGCTTCATTGATGACGAGAATCAATCAAACAGACCACCTGTCCCTACTCCACCTCCTCGCACATTAAGAATTGGCGTGTCACCCCCTCCTCCAGCTCCTCGCATAAGCATTGGCGAGACACCCCCTCCTATCTACTCTACTCTGCGTGATGCCACTAGTGATTCTGCTGTTGACTATGACTAAGATGACCGTGATGGTCACCTTCAGAGCCAATTCTGGAATTTATAACTATGGCCAACTGTCTACTAGCTAACACCAAAAGGATGGTTATGAGCCCATTTCAAGCCAGGTTTAGAGTCGCAGAGCTGATTCTTAGATGACCAGAGATTTCTTCAAGAATTGCACATCCTTGTCTCCGGATACTCGGTTTCTGGTAGGTCTTTTTAGATGTTGAACACAAGCTGATTCTTATCAAACTCTCAGCTTTTCCCCCATAGAAGTAGTCCTAGGCATCTTTCTCAACAAAATTACAGCTTTTGTAGGATTCAGTTTAGATTAGTCTCAGGTGGGATACATGATATATGAATCACAGTGTAGCTTTACATTCCTTAGTAGATTTTCCTTCAGACCAGTCTTTTGTCGGCCCATTTCAACAACCCAACAACATCGGCCCATTAAGTTCAAACATGTCTGATGACCTGATCTCAACCATATGTAACATTGCACTCTCCATATCTTGGTAAGGATTCAGTTGAGCTTCGATATTCAATCAGTGCATAAATGAATTGTTAAACGTTATTATCAACATTTCTGCTAGGCTTACAGTGGTGGCTTAAATACGTGTTTGATCACATTTAAGAGTTAGGGATACAGTGGTAGCTTAGACTTATTGTCGCGATCTTGAATCGAAACCACCGGAGCATTCACCGGACAAAACGAGTTCAGAATCGCAGAGCGGAATCTCAGATTAGGGCAAAATTGATTTTTTAATTCATTAGAGGGAAAATGATACAGTGTTCAACACTTATATACTACAATTGAGTATTTTCAATCTAGTCTCTAACTAAAACAATATAACCAAATCACCCTATAAATAACAAAACAGTGTAAAACAGTCCAATACTTATTGGATTTAGATCGATGAATGAATCCGCCGTGCTGCTTTGCGCCGGTTGCAACAGAGAAGCACCACAGTAGTGAAGGTGCATCGTCAGTTTTAATTGGCAGGACATGATAAATTTGCACCTTCTGATCTTATCTTTTAAATCTTATAACAATACAAAAATACACATACAATAAAAATACGCATGACATAAACATATGTGCATCATAATCAATCTCAATTGTCCGATTTTCCTGGGTCGCGAAAAGCCATACTCTGACCTTACAAAAAACTTGCTAATTGAAATCGGAACAATCCGTAAGAAATGATTACGTGGTTGTATCCATCCATTGCTAGTGATTTGGTGACTTGTTTGGCTAAATCTATTTTGAGAATCTTCAACCTTTTGCCACAATCTGTTCTTTCCATTTTGAGAATCTTTCCCCTAATCCATTTCTTGTTTCCAAACTTCCCTTTCTTTAAATCCTTTCACGTCTACTCGTTTCAGTTCTCTCTTTTGATTCCACCAACCAACTCCGAAACCCCGCATTGAATTCCACCTCCCAAGAACCTAAAGTTAGCATCTTTGCTGCGACCCTCATCGCGGAATGGACCCTAGAGACGCGTCGTCGAGTCACAACCAACGCCAACCGCCGCCGCCGCCGCATTCGCCATCGTCACCGATGCATGGAGTGATTATACCACCGCCGCCGTTTCCCTACGGTCACCATTTTCCTAACCCCAACGTTTTCTCGACGGCTCCTAATACAGGGTTCAATTCTTTGACCCCTTTTGACTCTAGTCTTGATAGTGTCATGCATAATCAACAGGAACAACGGTCTCAACCACAATTGCAGCAACAGCGGAATGGGTCACCGGCGGTGGTGCAGCTGGGAGTGAGCGCTCCATCACAGGTGGCTACTGTTGGGACTGAGCCAACTAGGAAGAGGAAAGATCGGCCTGGGGAGTATTCGCCATCTTCAGAAAGCCATAACTTGGGCGGTTCGAGTTCTTCAGCTATGGTTAAGGTAGAACCCACTGATGATGATGGGCAGAATGGGGCTGGCGAAGGGGATGCGGAGGGGTCAAGCGGGAAAAGGCGGAAAGGAAGACCTCCGGGTCACGGAGTAAGTAAAGATTTGATCTTTATGAATTTGGTTATGATGTTGGGATTTGATGGATTTGAGTAATTTGATTAATGTATGTTTGATTTCGATTAAGCAGGTGGCTCACGATTCAAAGTGCATACGCTCGTGGTTCCTGCTGGACAGGTTATTTGCAATTCTCTTGTTAGTAGCGCGATTCTTGTCTGAATTATGTTTTCTAGTAATGTGGTAGTGTTAATGGCCTAAAGATTGAATGCATCTAGTTTAAACTCACGACAATTAGATTTTCATGTAATATATATTTTTTGTATCCTTCCTTCAATATGATGTCTAGATCAACGTGGTTCCGTTGTTGCATGTATACTTATTGTGTGTTAAACTGAAACACTTTTTTTTGCAATTAAAATATGTGAGTGCTAATGTTATACTGTTTTATGATAGAAAATATAACTCAAAGTTCATTGCAAATATAATTGATGAAGTGAATTTAAACAAATCGTATAATGCCTTCAACTATATTGTTCGATATTCTATATGTCAAAAAGTAACTTTTTATTAATGATTTTTGCAAAAATCCTCACAATATAACTTTTCAATCTTGCAGTGATTGTTGTTCATGTTGTCAGCATCACCTGTAGCATTTTGTATGTTTTAATTTTTGTCAAAAATGATGGTTTATTATATTAAAGGTTATAATTTGTTACAAATGCACCTTTCAAAATGTAGTATTATGACGTAGCTTTCCATCGGGGCAGTCAGAAGTGGTGATGTGATTTTAAAGTCCGTATGTGTTTAGCGTTTGTTAAATGCTTGTTTTTCTTCTTGTTTTTGCAGAACATTGTGGCAAAGCTGGATGAGTTGTCTCAAGGTCCTCGAACAATATGTATTCTATCTGCTAATGGTACAGTTACAAATGTTTCTCTCGAACAAGATTCTGGCGTCACTGTTTGCCTCCAGGTATGAATATTGTATAGTTTTTGGGCATTTTGTTCTGTTGCATATTTATTTTTATGGGTCTGAGGATGTGGAGACAAAAGTTGTCTCTCTTTTTACAATGTGTAGCTTGATTATAAGCTAAAACTATTTCTTTGACGAGACGATTCTGGAGTAAATTTCAAAATAAGAAAAAGGCTTGAAGAGTTGTTAAGTTAACAATTTTCTTTTAATTAATGAACTGAAATTATATAAAATAAGGATACATTCTTTACATATAATATAAGGAGTAGTAATGTAACACAATAAATAATTGTAATTTCTAAAGTTTCCTGGCTTGAAATTTGAGAAGCATCCTTAAGTTTATCGATGTATGAAAGACATAAAGAAGAAGTTTAGGCCCTCCGTTGGTTCGTTGGATGTTGTAGCACTGGTAGAATGAGTTGAAGAAATACCAATAAAATTAGACTCTACTATCTAAGTATTTCATTTTTATATGGCCTGGGCGAAGCTTGTCTTTTTTATGTCCTTTTTATCGTGTTTGTTGTGTATGTAAATTATTGTCTTTATTGGTTATGTATTAGAAAATTGACTGCAGAGTCTTCACCCCAAATGATTTGATGTCCACCCATCTTCTCATCTCATTCCTGTTTTACATTGCAGGGCCAATATGACATTGTTACACTGCAAGGTTGCAATTTCCGTCTCTATAGCACTTTTAGGCTGAATAATATTCTTAAGTTGACTGTTGTTTTGGCTAGACCTGATGGAGGAACTATGGGAGGTGTCGTTTCTAGAGAACTGATTGCTGTATCACCTATTCAGGTAGCCATTTGAATTTGAAACTTCTTACACTACAGAACGAAAGCACTCAAATTCCGCATCAACCTGATTTCTTTCCTGTGTCACTTATTTGATTGTATTTGGAATTGCAACAGATGGTCATTGGCAGCTTCATTGCTGACGAGTTTCAACCAAACAGACCGCCTGTCCCTACTCCACCTCCTCGCACATTAAGAATTGGCGCGTCACCCCCTCCTCCAGCTCCTCGCATAAGCATTGGCGAGACACCCCCTCCTATCTACTCTACTCTGCGTGACGCCACTAGTGATTCTGCAGTTGACTATGACTAAGATGACCGTGATGGTCACCTTCAGAGCCAATTCTGGAATTTATAACTATGGCCAACTGTCTACTAGCTAACACCAAAAGGATGGTTATGAGCCCATTTCAAGCCAGGTTTAGAGTCGCAGAGCTGATTCTTAGATGACCAGAGATTTCTTCAAGAAATGCACATCCTTGTCTCTGGATACTCAGTTTCTGGTAGGTCATTTTAGATATTGAACACATTCCCTAGCTAATTCTCATCAAACTCTCAGCTTTTTCCCCATAGTAGTCCTAGGCATCTTTCTCAACAAAATTACAGCTTTTGTAGGATTCAGTTTAGATTAGTCTCAGGTGGGATACATGATAAATGAATCACAGTGTAGCTTTACATTCATTAGTAGATTTTCCTTCAGACAAGTCTTTTGTCGGCCCATTCAACAACCCAACAACATCGGCCCATTAAGTTCAAACATGTCTGATAACCTGATCTCAACCATTTGTAACAATGCACTCTCCATATCTTGGTAAGAATCCAGTTGAGCTTAGATATTCAATCAGTGCATAAATGAATTGTTAAACGTTATCATCAACATTTCTGCTAGATGTCCCAGACATCTCGCCGAACCCGTTACCCGGTTTGGCCGAGTTGGTTGAGTATTCGCCAAAGTCAGTGCAACTTTTAACACATTGATGATGACCTTTCGTAAGTTCTTCCCTCACATGGTCCGGCAGCCTCAATGTATACTTCTCCACATCTTCAACTTTGTTCCGGAATATTGAATGCCCCGTCCAACTAATGACTCTTCTCTTGTTAATAGCTTCAAGATTGCGTTGTCTCGTGTTTCGAGTATCGTCATCAGCAATAAATATTCTTACCGATGGTGACCCATTTGTTTGTGTGTTTTGATTCTCATTTTCTTTGTGTTCGCCTTCCTTTATTTATCGATATCCTGACTGATCCATCACTTTCATTATGATCGTGATGATACTCCTTTGCAGGAGTTTGAACGTTTCCATTTGATTTTCCATTGTGCGGAGATAGCGTACGGAAATGTTAGAAAATCAACAATCCAGAGGAACATCCGGATCCGGTAGTTAATTAAATTCGAGACACGAGATTTTATAACCCTGATTTTTGTATTGTTAATTAAATTTTGAAAACTAAACTCAATCGAAATCACTTTATTATTATTGAGTTAATCATCGAACAACAAAGAGGCATTTTGGTAATTTTTTATTTAATTTTTTACTATTTGAGCATCCCATGAAACATTCAATGTCTTAATTATATATATTTAAGACTAGGTCCTATAACAATAATGTTGAAATCAAATAATGTAGCTACCTTTTATGACATTTAATCCCTCCATAAATTCTGAACTATAAAATTCAACATGTTGTGCTCAACATAATCAATCCCAGCTAGCATAATTAATGCCACTCCAACCAGTCCAGCCTTATTGACTTTCTTAGTCAAACCCAGCTAGCATCCCTCCATCACGAATCAAATTCTGACACGTGTACTAACGGCTCAGATTTCAACTAACTCTTCCACGTTCCCGCCAGACATCCCGTACTCAACGATCAACTTGTTCAGTTTTTTGTTGCTGATCCGTTGCTCGATCACCTTCCTATCATGGTCGTACCTACACAGTAACGATTCTCATCAAATCCCATCCGTTGATTAAAATCAAATTCAATATTTCAACGGTTCAGATTTGTTTCTTACTTGGGAGGCCCGGTAGATGGAACGCCACGTGTCAGCAACTCAGCCAACTCGATCGCCTGCTCCGCGGTGCAGATGGCTTTATTAAAGCACAAATATCGACCGTACGATGAGATATCTTCGAAAACTGTGATATGAGCGTTGACTAAGAAATCAAGGTCAACGGTGACTAAGACTCCGCCATCGTACATCTCAGCCGCGCCTTTCAAAAATGGATCGTTGATCGATAGATCATCGGTCAAGATCAGTCCAGCATTGACCGATACCATGCTGACGTCTCTGTCCATCGCAAGCGCCCACGCTGTCTTCTCCGCTAGCGTTTTCGACATTGCGTGCCATAACTGCAGGTACAGTAAGCATCGATTGTTGAAATTAGGGTTTTGAATTTGAAATTAGGTGTTTCGATTTGAAATTAGGGTTTTGAATTTGCGACTAGTTTACCTTGAAGTTGCGGCAGAGGGCAATGTCGCTCCAGTTGCGTTCGTCGAAATCGGGTGAGTCTGGAGTGCGATCGTTGCGCCAGACGACGGCGGTTGCGGACGAAGTGAAGACGACTTTGTCGATGGTGTCGATTTGAGCGCAGGCTTCGAGAACGTTGTGCGCGGCACGAACTTCGATGTCTGCCATGAATTCCTGAAACGATTAGAGGATTATATTGGTTAGTGAAAGATTTATGAAGGTGGAGATGAAGTTTGAGAGTTGAGATATGATGTGTACATCGTATTCTAGCTGGTATTTGGGAGGCTCGAATGAGTAGAACAAGCCGGAGCAGCCGCGAAGAGCGTCGGTGATACTTTTGTAGTCGAAGAGGTCACAGTGGAAGGTTTTCAGCTTCTCGTTGCCTGGGAAGGATGCTTTCAACTGCTGCATATCACCTGAATAACACAAACCAATAAAGTCAGCTTAAATTGAAAACAAGAACAGAATTTCAGAAAAAAAGTTTAGCGAAAACTGGCTAACCAAGATTTTGAACGGCAGCATTAACGGAGTATCCCTGTTTCAGAAGGCGGTTGACGAGAGCGGATCCTAATCTACCGCTGGCATCCATCACACAGACTGTAGATTGTTCTGGACGGAAAAATGAGGGTGCCATAGATGCCGAGGTTGACTTTGTGTTAAGTTGATCACTTGTTAATGGATGTTGACTGTTGAAGCCTTGGTTATAAGGAGTATTTTTGAGCTTGCATTCAAGACGGGATGGAGTAGACAGCCAATAGGGTATTGATGTTGCAAGCTGGAACTTGAAAAAGCTGGATGATGAGGTTTCTATGGAAGAGGTTGTGAGGATATAAGGTTGTAAAAGTGTGAAGATGGGAACTGAGTTTGGTAAGAACGTGGGGGTGCAAAATTTAACAACACACAGGCAAGCAATCTTCATCTGCTCTACTGTCCACCAGTAATACCTACTTTCTTTCAACTACCAAATTTAATGCCAACCTTGTGTTTTCACTTACGCTGCCAGCCTGTGTCTTCGAAGGTTCTATAAGGTATTAGCGTTTTCATCTCGTCTTGCTAGTTATAGTTTACCTGCGTTGACTCTTTCATATTGTTTTTGTTATCTGAATCTGAGTGTCAACATGGGGTAACAGTTTGGCTGTGGCTTATTAAATGTTCTTGCAGTAGCAATTGACTAATCATTTTATGTTCTCTTTGGGATTAACGATTACTAGGATCAGTTTGGGTTCATGAATGAAGCATGATTGATTTATTGTTGCATGTAAAATCAAATGTGGGATTGATATTTGCAGCATGGGTCATACGTTGGTTTGGGTAGCTTGTGTGTATGACCATGGAGAGGAGTGAGGACACGATGACTATTTAATTTAAAAACTTTGAGTTGCCTAAATGGATCATTTAATCAGCAGGAAAACCTTTTGTTGAATGAAAGTGGTTCAGTCACACACGTATAAGCTGAAAGTGATCTTACTTTTCCTTCTTGCGCCACACGTCTGTATAATGCTTATCACCATTTTCTTTTGGAATTACTAGCGGCCACGTAATGGATTCCGGAGACCCCTTCTCAGCATTTGCGTAGCTGGAGGTTGGTATAGCTGGTTTTAGCATAGAGGTAGGTAGATTGTTCATTTTCCCCTGCCTTTTATGATACCTGCTGGGAAGTGGCATGTTTTATTGCCTATTCCTTAGCAGACTGGATGTAGGTTTGTTATGTTTTTTATCCCTTACAATTTTGTTCCTGTCAGTATTCATATTGGAAGACATTACTTTTGGGGAAACATTCAAAAATAGTTAACTCGTTATGGCTTCCTCAATATTATATAGTAAGGACTGGGTGATGGTGTTGGTTATATGTTACTGAAATGTGAAATGCAATTATAAATGCAACATTTCCATATTTAGTGGCATGTTATACATTGCCTTAAAGCAGGGTAATTAACTGTCATTTGCAGAATTTATGAGTTATGAGTTTTTTCCTCTCCCTCTCGGTTTTCCATTTTATTTTTAGATTGGGGTTATTTTACAATAAAGGGTAAACCGTTAAACTGTTGTTGTGCGAGGCACCTTGTATTGGCGGAAAAGTTGCCAGTGTAGTTGCTTTAGATGTCAGTCTGGCCAAGCTTAGTTATTTGAATTCCATCTCACCTGGGTAACATAACAAGGTGACATCCATGTCATATTACTTTTTTTATTACAAGAACATGTCATATTACTTATTTAACTGTTTCTCTCATGGCCACTACTGGAGCCAACTCGGGTTCGATTCCTGATGGGGGCAGGACAGGGGTTCTGCGGGGTAGGTTAGATGAGAATAAATAATTGGCTTGAGAATGGGGTTGTCCATTCCTTGACCAATTTTAAAAATAAAATAAAAAAACTGTTTCTCTCATCTTTTGTTATGGAGATTTAATAATACAATATATGCTTTTGTAACTTGGTCTCTTGTCTAGCATTAACTTTGGGCCAATCCCATTATAATCCCAAAGCCCGACTCAGTTTAACGTTTATGTGACTGAGAGCCCGTGTACCTTAATTTAGTAATTCAGAATGACTCTGGTACGTGAAACAGCATATCCTGTGCCTACAAATTAATATTCGTAGAAACTGAAGATCCATCAGTACCTTTCTTCCATTAATTCTATGGATAAAACAATTAACTTGTTCTTCATGTCTTTAGAATTGCAGAACTCATTTATTGAGCAGGATCATGACTATGCATTTCTTCCTCAGTTATATATAATCTGCTGAACATAATTGGATTCATTCTATCTTTTTTGGATTTGAGTGTGAAAATAGTTTGATAAGTTTAATTATACATTTATGATTACTATTTGAGCGCCTTATTTTGGATCATCCATGAAGTAGTCAGCAGGTGGTAAATATATGTTGCAACAGATTGTATAAAGGTCTTTAACATGGCTGCATTTTAATGGAGTTCTACAGCTGTTAACATGGTTTGTTCTTCTTCAAACCTTTAGCAATGTTATTTGCAGAACTAAGCATTTTGTCTCGCTTGCAGGTGCATGAGTTGTTGCAGTGAACTATATGGCTTACAAGTTGTACATTCTGAACGCTCTGCTGAAATCAAGCAATATCAAAACTAATCAAGGAAACTATCATATTATGAAAGGAAACTATCTGGAATCTCAACTTCTGATCAGGCCTTGTTTGGTTTTGTAACCAAGTGAATGTTGCCCTGGTAAACATGTCATGACTGGCTCCAGTAAATTGAGTACTTTACAAGTCAGGTTTGAAATAAAGTATAAGGAAGGTGGATCTACACAAGCCATAATTGTGAAATTCAAATCTATTGTTTCTCAATCACATTTTCAATGTAACGGAAGAACAACATCGATAGAGAGTACCTTTCAAACAGGATCAATCCTATTAGGAAAGATCCGTCAACTGTTGCAGCAGGGATCCATGGAGTAGCGTGGTGCATGCAACAAGAATAGAACATAAGCCACTGCCACAATAAGAATATATATAAGCCACTGCCACTTCAGCAGATGTAGAGGTTCATGATTTCTCCTTGTCCTTTCCTAGCAGTGTGGGTGTGATAGAGACGATCCCGATGAGGAACATAGTAGCAATGGACTGAAAGTCATAAAGGTCACCCACCGATTGTAGGTCTCCGAGGGCAATTCCAGCCTACACATATATGTATTGAAGTGAACTAAATTGATTGTCAAGATATCTGAAGCATATTTATTGAGCTATTCAACCATGTAAGAGCCGCAGCTGTAGAAAGTACCTTGACAGTGACAAATGCAGCAGGAATCAGTCCAATACAAGTTCCCAAGAAAAAGGTATGATAAGGTACATCAACTATCGGAGATGCCATGTTAATGAAGGTATTCGGTAAAGTTGGAGTCACTCGAAGAAACATTATATAGTTCAACAGCCTCCCTTTTCTTTTCGCTACCTAGCACCATTCGCATAAGAAGTTTCAGCCTCAGTAGCCATATAGCTCTCAGCAAATAGCACATTTTCAGTTTGATATAAAAAGGGATAAAGACTCACCTGAGCTTGGAAAAAACTCAGTTTTTCAGGCCACAGCGAGACAACAAGTGGTCTACCTATCAACTTTGACAAGAAGAAACACGAAGACGCACCAGCTGTTGCATTAAAAACCACTAATGCCACACCTTTGAAAACCCCAAATAAAGCTCCAGCTAGCAGTGACATGAAAACCGTCCCGGGAATCATGAAAGTCTGCATAAATATATACACAATGCAGTAACCCACCAAAACCTGTAAAGTGTAATCCTTTGTGTACTCATCAAGGTTGTCAAAAACTAGTTTTTAAACTACGTTTCTACCGATTTTACGTATTCACATGTCCATTTCGAGTAAAAACTTAAGTAAAAACGTTTTTTTATAAACTCGGAGTACGTTACGAGTTTAACCGAGTAAAAACTTATTAAAAACGTGCAAAAACGGACAAAAACTACGTATTTACGTTTTTGACGACTGGGCTGATTTTTTGGGCCTGTTTCCTTTTTATTTTGAGACATCAATTTTGGACTTGAAACTTGCAATTTCAATATTTTGAAGGAAGTGATTTGTTATAAGTTGATGTGCCTCAAAATTACATATTTTATTTATTTAACTAAAAAAATACATACATATGTTTATATAAAATAGAAAATACTTAGTACCATTCTACCATAAGGTAAACTCGGCGAGTTTACGTTTCGAGTTTACGTTTCGAGTTTACCTAGTCAAAACGAATCAAGGTAAAAACTAGTTTTTGACAACCTTGGTACTCATCCAAATGAACCCTGCCAATACACACAACCCTCTCAAACATCAACCACAGCTCAAAAATAAAACCCTACAAATAAAAATCAAATCTTTCATCAAACCTGAGGATCTGAAGATCTTGAAGATTGCGAGGCAGCTTAAGAAAGCTGTAATCTGAATCAGGCAAAGTCAAATACACAGCAACCAATCCGAAACCGAAGGAAACCAAAACCCCAGATGCCAACATCATCTCCCAGAAAGATAGAGGAAATCTCGACCCTAAAGGCACCGACTTTACACCCTCATCATCACCACTCCTCCTTTCCACCTCCATTCCTCAATCGATTATTAACGCTTTTAGGATTGAATTGAATCAGAAATTAGGGATTGTGGATTGTGGAGAAAAACAGCAACAACAACAACCGTGTCGTCTGGCTAAATCGACAGTCGTACCCGCCTGAGAAAACGTTATTAGATTGACAGAAGGAACACGGTACGAGGCGGGACGAAGACGACACGGGGTTGTGTGTCGTCGAGGTTGCTTGCTTTTGGCCGGGCTTTCCTTTTTTTGCAAGATTTTAATTTTGCAGATTTTCTTTTCTTGTTTTTTTCTTTGTTAAGAAAAATTCGATACCAAAGTATTTCGGATAATTCGATTGAATTTAATTATCTTGCGTTGAATGGATCGGATAAATATTCATATAGAAAAAAAGTTTAGAATTAAAATAAGAGATTTGCTACGACGATTTTACCCTTGACTTTTAAGTGTTTGAGGTTTGTGGTATTTTGGGAAGAAAATATTCAATACTCTTCTCTTATAATAAATACAATAGAATTGGATAAACCATACTTACAATTGTTTTTTTATACAATTGAGAATGAAAAAGAGGACATCTTAATATTGTTTGTGCCTTTGTGGCATGAAATAATACTCTTTCCTCCATTAACTCGTACCAAACGAAACTCGTTGCTTTGTAAATTGGTTGAGTTACGTGGAGGATTGAATACATGTTTGGATTTCATTAATTAGGTTGAAGAGCTGGATCGATGCAAAGGGTGCTGAAGAATATGCTTCGACCTTTGAGAAATGGGTGACATGAAGCACATCCAGTGCGGAATATGCTTTTGTCGATGCCAAGATAGAACATTTCAGGATGATATATTTTGGAATCTATTCATGTGTCGTCGATCCATTCCTTTCATCAATTTTTTTTAAAATAGAAATGAAACAAACTTTAGACTGCCATATTTGTTTCAGCCTTCTTAATTTAATTGCTAGGCATGGTGATCATCATTTTGCATTACGAGTTGGAAGAATGTCCGTGTTACTAACATCGCAAAGAGGGATACATCTGTGCAGGCTATGTTATGTTATTAACATCTCTAGAGAAAAAAACCTCTTGCAAGACATTCTGCTATATGCTATGTTAAGTGACAAGCGAAAGACAAAAAGCTCGACGAATGATTCCATGTGAAGATTGAGACAATTATTCAACTGTTGCACTACCTGATGGTTTGACATACGATCTAGATGGTTAGGTTTATGTGTGACGAGGGCATGATCTACAAGGAATACAAACAGTCAAACAGGTTACCTTGTGACACAAGTAACTAAACCTTTCTCTACCTTACCTACTAAGTAACCATCTAAACTACTAATATGACTTTTAGTGGCTCTAAAACAAGCATAAGCATCCAGTTATGTTACTTGTTAATTAATTAAACTTAATGTGTCTGTGATAAGCTGATACTTGATCACCAATCAATTTTTCATAAATTAATCCATACACTTGAATACTTGATAAACCTAGGCATACATCGGAAAGCCTGTAGTATTTCACCAAACAATTGAATTTGGGCGATGATCAAATATACCGACTTTGACTACAACAGCAATGAAAGGTCAATATTCCTAATCCAATATGATCAATAATATTATTATCTGATGAACTGGTACCAAGCTGATCTTCAGGTAGAGAATTTTTTGATAGAGAGAGACTAGCCCTAGATAAAATTCGTTGAGCAATTTAAGACTCTTTTGTTAAAAATTATATAGTATAATATCATTCATTCATGAAAAATTCATTGGTTTTGATCGAATTCTTATTTAGCAGCAATATAAAACTTGTATAATCATATGTAAGTTTCTGTCTGTTATACACAAATAGAAGTCAGTTGCACAGGTGCAACTGATCCACTAAAATTCCATAAATAAAAAACTCCCGTAAATAGCAGTATGTTACACTAAGTGCAAACTTAATCTTATAATCTGTGATGTATATCTCTGTGATTATATTTATTGAGCACTGAACACCTTGAGGATTGCTTCCCCTATCTGCTGCGAGTTTCAAGCAACGCTTAGACGAAGCTTAATTCCTTTATCTGTATTATAAGGAAAAAATTGTTATTTATTGAATCATAAACCAAAAAACTACTAGATGAATTCAAAATGTAATTCAGAGAATATATATCTAAATGTTAGATAACAAATGTTAGCGCATATATTCGAGCAGGGGTTGTATGGGCAACATCAAGAATATTTGTGTTATAGGGTTTAGATTGAGTAAAGAAACTAAAACTATGCTGAAGAAATAGAGGTTTTGCTTACTGTTCCAGAAAGTCTTTGATGAATGAATTATTAACATCGTCGTTCAAAAGCTCCGCCCACGACGGAAAAGAGGATCCCGTGGGTGAGAAACTGCTAAACGTGTAACTGTTGCTTAGAGTTTGATCATCTTTGGTTGTCCCAGTTTGGTTGGCACTTGCACAGTCAGTTGACACTGTTACTAATGGTGGAAGACTAGATTTGTGATCATTATCCACCTGGTAGTAAAGACTCTTATTACTGCTCAACTTACAAGTCTCCGTGTTGAGTTTACCACCTTCAAAACTAGCAGCCCATGTACTTGGAACGCCTTGAAAATCATTGGACACGCGATGAGAGAGAGATGTTTCAGATGGGTTCAAAGACTGCTTGGAAGATGAATCATTTTTGTTTGAATTATCATATGAACCAGAATTACTATGCATTGAGCACGGTAGTGAGTTGAAGTCTTGAGAAGAGCCAAAGGGGGTAATTGGAGCATTTGTAATGTTTATTGCTTGAATAAGGTTTTGAACTAATTGGGCTTTGGCTACTTGTGCTGCTGCATCTGCTTGAAGCCTAAGGGCACTCAGATTGTCCCATGGGTTGCTGTTGCTCATCAAGGTGGCTAGGTTTGGTGTGGCAAGCAGTTGGGTTAGATTCATCAGTAAGTTGTTGTAATCTGTTCGGGGTCTGTGAGTTGTTGGGTCTATGCCCATTTGTAATAGCTTCCTCCTCAAATGGGTGTTCCAAAAGTTCTTGATCTCATTGTCAGTTCTTCCTGGTAGATGAGTTGCAATCCTTGACCACCTGAAACCATTAAATCATACTGACCACTGTGAGAAACTATCTAATTCATCGCATATATAAAAGTCATGATGTGAAAACCTAGAGATAAAAGTTGGCATATACTTGTTTCCTAGGACTGAATGAAGATGAATAATGAGTCGTTCCTCCTCATCTGAAAATTTCCCTCTCTTGATATCTGGCCTTAAATAGTTAGTCCACCTCAACCTGCAACTCTTGCCGCAACGATTTAATCCCGCAAGCTTAGGTAGTGATCTCCAACTCCCATGACCATTTTTGTTTATGAACTCGACCAACTTTTCATCTTCCTCCGGCGTCCATGGTCCTTTCTTCAGTCCATCATCTTCAAAAGTAAAAGGAGGCCTACCCATTTTCGGATGTAAAGAATTTCAATGAAGAGATTAGCTAACCAAGTTGTTAGCAGTGAAATTATTGTCTACACATAACACAGTATTTATACAAGTTGCTTGGTTGTATGAAAGGGAGACGTGTGTCAGAGGGTTTGAGCTAGTTTTCATTTGATATTAGTTAGGCTTTGATTCATTTTGTAGTAGAAGCTTCCTAAAAAAACTAAAGGTTTTTCGATGAATATAATGTTGAATTGGGCTCATTTGAGACCCACTTAAAATTTTGCGAACTTGAGACCCAAATCTCACCTTCCAATTTAATCAATCCTATAATTGTTATATCGACACGTGTGCATTTGTGCATGTGCGCTTTATGAACATATGCATATGTGTATGTGACATCATCTGCATACATCTGCTTTTGCGCAGATGCATTTACAGTCATTAAATGGAGCCCCTGGTTCGTAAGAGAACTGCACCTATAGAATGTTAGCCTAGCAACCATGTTTGTCAGTTTGTGAAACAAGAGGGAGAGGATCCAGGAGCCCTTTCAGTGGCCAAAGCTTCTGAAAATTGGGAATTTTTTTGAATGTAAAAACGTAAAATAGTTTTAGAAGAAAAAAAATATTATACTAAACGATACCAAAAACAAGGATTCCTGAAGGATACCGCAAGGGTTCTTATATTTATCAGTCTAATGTCGTTGAGTTTTTTTGCTCAAATTCAAGAGGGCACGTGCCCGGATCCGACCCCTTTGAGCAACTGATTTTAACCCTACCAAAAACTTTTGATTAGGCTGGAAATGGGTATGTATTATTTATCAAAGGTCAATAAAAATACATGAAACATTGTTTCTATTTTATTATAGATGCTTTTAGGTAATGATTATATATTTTACAGTGAAAAAATGTAGGGCTTTATTGCATAGTTTATTTACGCTGTTTTATTTATGCTGTTCTTTCATTTCATTCGAACTTGCGAAGGAGCATATTGTTGTATTTAGTACTGATAAACCTTATCATGTTGGAGATCTGTACATCAACAGGGATACAGGATGTACGGCCTAATGGTTTTGGTTTCAACAATTTCAAGCATTTTTGGGCAAATGTACACTTTTGTGATGCTATTAGATCTATCCAGCTAATTCAGCATTCTATATTTTTCATATGTATTTCCAGTAAATTGATCACCTCATCATGATTGTCATTATTTTTGTTCATTTCCCATCTCAACACAAAACCCTAAATATTAAAATCCATACTTTTGGGTATTAATAATGCTTAACATCCTCCTGATCCAGCTGCTGCTAACTGCTTCTCTCCTGATTTTCGTCACTGCCTTGCTCATCTTCTTCATTCTTCGGATTGTTAAATACATAATTATCCATATCCATACGCGTTTTGACTATCATTCAAAGTCCACAACAGCAAAATACCAAATATTCCTAGCAAACACAGTAGAAATTTTGTAGTGAATTTATTTGATTTTACTCAATTTAACTACGTTATATATGATGCAGGAATGTGTAGAATGGACTACTTCCATATGAACTTTAATCAGAATCTAACTTCAATTCGGAACTCTCTACGTACGCCTGCTTTTGTCAAGTGTTTGTTTCTGTCTAGCCTCGATTCAAATAAGTGACATACCCAAACCCTACAGAAGTCAACCTTATAGAAGATTTAAAGAAGGCAGTAAGATTTTCTAGCTCAATTTTCCCACCACCCTTTTCTCATCTTACCTCATTAGCTTACGCAACACTTGATTAACAAACCACAGTCTGATTTTTCAATCCTCACAACAATATTATCAACGACCAGAGATCAAACTACCAACATCAAACCAATCAAATCTATACATATTTTATAATCCTCCGGAGCTAGCTTATAAAACTAGGTTTCCTGGGAACACTTTAGTTTATTCTTTCATGTCGTCCGAGGATGGAAACAACTGCATGTGTACAAAACTGTTACATCACTTTTCGACCAAACAAAGGGAATTTTGAGAATCATAAAGTCTCTTTTTTTACTTTAATACGCAGAAGGCTAAATATGATAAGTGAATTTGTTAGTGTTAAGTAAAATGTAACTGTTTATGGATATTTCCACCTAAAATATTTTTTTTACAAATTAAGGAAACTTTTGAAAGCAATGAAATTTAATCTCATTGGTAGATTTTAACCAGTTAAACGATGATTGAGTTTTACACTAGTTTTTATTTAAATTTGGAAATGAGTTGGCACGCATCATACTTTGGTTAGATTGATTGTTTCAGTGTATACTGTCAAATTAGTATTATAAACAGCAGTTGAGAAATCTAAGTGTATCTCAAAAGTTATGTCACTCCTAAACATTTTCCTGAATCTTAATATACCCTGCAGCTGTTAATTGGTTGTTATTTACTTACAAGCTAAAAATATGTATAACAAACTATGAGAAAAGTCTCACTATTTGGATGACTTTTGTACTTTGTAATGTTTAAAATGGAATTAAATTATTAGTATAATTAATTTATAATATAATCACTATTCAATCATATTTTACAACTAGATCATTTAATTTATAATATCGACCGCCTATATATAAATTTCATAAATTCTCGAAAATATTAATTATACAAGTGTACAACTTCAAATATGCTGAACTATTTAATTTATTCCATTTGAACACAAATATTGAAATGATTTATCAAACATATCTAAAGCTTAAATGCCTCTAATGTATTATATCAAAAAGCATCATCCATCAAAAGCATACATGTGAAAAATGACTCTACAATAAAATTGAAAAACTCTCTCTCTCAAAAAACTCTCCCGACAGTTCCTTCTTCCGCCGACTTCCTCCGCTTCTCTTGGAGAACGGATGTTAACGGTTTGGCGGACTCTGCGAGGTGGCCATCGTGCGAGGGTTTGGTGAGTGGTCCATTTGGTGGTTCGTGGATCTCTCTCGGGTGGCGACGGCGGCTGGTTCCCTGAGTTTATTTTTCACCACCGTCGTCGTTTTCCCGATACTCTGTTCTCTGTGGTTGATGTTGAGCTCTCACCTGGTTGGCTGTCGTCAGTTGGATGCGACGCTCCTTGTGTTTGCTTTGGCAGTTGTGCTGGTGGAGCTTTGTCGTTTGTTCTGGAGATGATCTTGGACGGTGCTCAGCTCAGCTTTGTTGTGGCTGGATCGTCCGTTTGGTTGGGTGGCTGGTGGTGCAGCGCCTCCTGCTGTTGTTTGTTCTGTTTTTGCGTGTTCTTCATCTTCGCCGGTTGATTGTCTGATGGTTGATGCTTCCAGACGCTAATCTTAGGGTTGGCTCGGCCTCGAATGATTGGCGGTTGGCTAGATGGTGTTTGGTTGGTTGGCAGTCGGAATCGCCGTCTCGGTTTCGGTTTGGGGTGACGGAGTTTTACGTATGTGATGCGTGTCGGCCAAGCTGAGCTTTTTTTCGTGTCTGCTCCTCATCTTGGCACGTGTCCAATGTTATGTTGACACGCTTGCTTGGAGCTGGTTCGGACCGAGCTTCTTAGTTTGATTAACATCATTGGTTCAGTTAATTCAACAGTCGGTTCAATTAACTGAACCAATTCATATTAGTCCACGATTGGTTTTCCTCCGAGAAGATCTTTTAGAAGCCCAAAGTCATTACCTTTTATTATCACTGCGTTTTTGAAAGACGGTCATCATGGGCGTACTTTAATTTTCAGTTCACTACATATAATTTTTGTACGTACCGAGGCAAAGTACTCGATTTAGTCCTTATTTTCTCTTTTCTATACGTTTAGACTAGACTGCATCAGACTAACTTCAGTTAGCCTCTAAGTCATCGGATGGTACTTTTGGCCTTTCAATAAAAAAAAGCATACATGAAAAGACTTTTCAATGAGTTTCTGTATTAGATTTGAGTATTAGTTAAATGACTTCTAGTTCTGCTGACTATTAAATGTTGCAATCATCCAAGCCAAGAATACTGCAACAATATAATGGGTATCATATTTAATTTATTAGTTAAAATTTTGAATAACGAAATCTAAATAATATATAAATCAGATCGAACAAAATTAAGAGTTGAAAGTCATTCGACTATGTACAAAAATATTAATTACCATCTTTAAGTAACTTGGCAAATTCATACGATAGAAATGTTAGTAATCTTACATCATTTTGTCTGAATTATTTATCAAATCAACGTGCAATCACAATAATTTGTTTTAGAAAATCTTTTTGTAAACAAACAAACTTTAGATTAAAATATATCGTTATAAACAAAATAACTTAAATGACGTCATTTAAAATATTAAAATGAACAGCTCCTTGTTTTAAACCTGAAAATACATTTTATCTATAAAAATAATATTCAAAAAATGAATTTTCTCTAATGAAAATAAATATTAATGAAAAGAAATAAAATAAAATAAGAAATGAAAAGATAAATCAGACGGTCTAAATTCAAGAGATTTCGGAAATCGCCGCTTCCACAACCTTCACGTCGCCGCCGTCAACCGACCCCACCTAACCCTCTGATCTCTATCAAACCCTAAATTTCTCGATCCTTTCTCCTCCGCGCCTCTTCCACTCTCAGTTTCGGTCGATGTCAAGCGGCGCGGATGAAGCCAATTCATCGGCGCCTACTCCGGTCCAGATGCCGAATCCGAATGCGCCGCCGCCTTTTCTTTGCAAGACTTATGACATGGTCGACGATCCTTCATCAAATGATATCGTTTCATGGAGTTCTGAGAATAATAGTTTTGTGGTTTGGAACCCTCCTGAGTTTGCTAAGGAGTTGTTGCCCAAGTATTTCAAGCACAGCAATTTCTCAAGCTTTGTTCGCCAACTCAATACTTATGTATGTGCTCTAGTTTTTCAATATTTGTGATATTTTGCGGACTTTTGGTGCTTAATGTTGCAGTGATTTATGATCAGGGATTTAGAAAGGTGCATCCAGATAGGTGGGAATTTGCAAATGAGGGATTTTTAAGAGGGCAGAAGCATCTTCTGAAGACAATAAAGAGGCGTAAAACAACTCAGGGACATGTTCAGCAGCAGGTTGAACATACGCAGGTGCAGAAAACTCCATCTGCTAATTCATGTGTGGAGGTAGGAAAGTTTGGTCTTGAAGAGGAAGTTGAGATGCTTAAAAGGGACAGGAATGTACTCATGCAAGAGCTTGTTAAGTTGAGGCAACAGCAACAAAGTACTGATAAGCAATTGCAAGTCACGATGGACCGTCTTCAAGGGATGGAACAGCGGCAGCAACAATTGATGTCATTCTTGGCTAAGGTTGTGCAGAGTCCTGGTTTCTTGACCCAGTTTGTACAGCAACAGGCGCAGAACAGTAGGATAAATAGAGAAGCTAACAAAAAGCGACGGCTCAAACAAGATGACATTATAATGGATGATCCTTCTGGTAATGAAGGAGGCCAGATAGTGAAGTATCAACCATTTCTAAATGAGGCGTCAACATTTATTCGACAGTTGATGGAAGCGAGTAATAATTCTTCTCAAGTTGAGTTAATGAACAATGATCATGAAAATTTCTTGTTTCATGAAGCTTTAAATTTTAATGGGGAACAAGGAGGCAGCTCTCTCGATAGGGTATCAAAACCTTCCACTCCTGAAGTCCAGGCCTCGCCAATGCACTTTTCCTCAATTCCTTCTGTGATCCTACCACCTGAATTGATTGATGTGCAACCCTCCAGTGTAACCACAGGTTCCGAATTGGGTGCGAGGGTCCTACAGACGGATGCTGCTGTTTCTTTTCTCCCTGCTACGGTTGAAAGTATTGTTGAGAATTCAAGTGATGACAGTGTACAGTTTGACCCTTCCGCATTTGCCTCCGATACAGGATTACCATTTGATATCGAAAATATATCACTTGGTGATGAAACTATGGACATGTCTGCATATGAAGCTGTATGGAACATGCTGCGTGAGGAAGTTGACTCGGCTCAACTTGGAAATCTTGTAAATGAAAATGAAATGCTGCTGTTGGAGAATGATGCATCTGACAATAATCAGAATATTGCTAATCTTACTGATCAGTTGGAACTCCTTTCATCCGGTGCGAAAGAATCTGATGAGATTCATTCCTTTACCCAGCATAGTAAGGTATACGCTTTGCAAATCATTACAGCTTATTGAACCTAGTGAAAATGATGAAGATAGGAAATATAATTTTGTGATTAGTTTTGGAGTGGTTATCTCACTGTAAAGTCTTCTAAACACTTTTGTTAAGTATGCACATACTGGTGTCAACACAATAGCTTTTTTCACCCTTGTTGAAAGCTTTTCATTAACTAAAAATGACTACAGATGAGGTGTCGGCTCTGTTTTTTGAAGTCTATTTCTGTGTATTCTAAATGTGCATGTCATTGCGAGTCAGTCAGAGACAAAACACCTGTGCGTCTCTAACAATTCTTTTAGTAATCCCACTCCATTACAAGTTTTTTATATTCATAACAAAACTGCATATGATTGTGTTTACAAGTCAGTCTCAGCTTGGATGTTTGGCTTTGCAGACTTGAACACTTGAAAGCGAGGATTTGCTCATTGGGTATTCCAGTTGGACGAAACTTGGATCTGACACATTGTAGCTTTGATTGAATATTGTACAGACCTCAGTTGTAGTTTAGTCTCCTGACTATTCATAAAGGTGGCTTGATGATGACACCGGCGTTTTGTGGTGTAGATATGATGAGTTTATTAGCCACATCAGGTGCCAAACTTTTGTTTCTCTAATGGATTAGTTTTTTTTACATACCCCCAATGCAAATTACATGCATTTAAATATGATGCAGTTTCTAATCCCCACAACCTGACTTTGTTTAACGTTTGATTTTTCCTTTTTGTCTTTTGATATACCAATCACCCTGCCAAGAGCTTCATAGATATGGAAAGAACACGATAACACAAACACCACTTGTATACCAAGTAAAATGTAAAATACATCACTCCCAATAGATACAGCTGCATGACACCCACACTATTTACCATATTATCAACTTTAAAGCGTAAACCATGTTCACAAGAGTCCAGACCACCTTATTGGATATCACGCTGGCCTGCCAAAGACCAGTTCAACCAACAAGGTAGCAGATGCGAACTTGGATTATTAGTGTGTTTGAGCATGCTCGTCTAGGCGGCAATGACGACTATAATGATGAGTAGTATTATCCCAAATATCACCATGAGCAAGCAGGCCTGCAGCCACCATAAGGATATGTCATTTCAGTTATAACTTATTTTATGCGTGATGTAACTATTATCAAGTAACTATTATCGAGGATATGAGTGAATATGACCCGACTCAAAGAACCAATTATAAGATTCATAAACAAGTCACATATAGATAAGATTATAAATTCAGCAGATACGGCGACTGGAAACGCCGATGGTGTAATATTTTTGAAAGCTCGGAACATTTACCAAAGAGGAGTTTGATCTTTGTGTCTTTGATGCTTTTGCAAGTTGAGATTTAGCTTGCCCAGTAGCCGCCTGGGCACCCTCAATGTGAGAGCCAATATCATCTACAACACAGTATGCACATGCACATCATTGAATATGGGGGAACAGTTATAATTTCGTTATTCTTTTCTAAAAGAAAATTCTTTTACCAATCATAGTTCCTTGCTCATGCACCAGAACAGCCAAATCTTTGAAAATTTCATTGACTTCACCGATTTGCTGTTGAATTTCTTGTATTCCCTGGTCTCTTTCTTCGATTATAGCTTCATTAAACGCAATCTCGTTGTCCAAAAGCAAGACCTCCTGTCTGCACCATAAAATATACATAAATTTATTATGTTCAATGATTGGTAAAGGGAAGAAGAAAATGACATTCCAAGCGACAAGAGTTGTGAAGGAACGTGATAGAGTTGATTACCTCCTTGACTCAACTAGAAGAGCTCGCTGTTCTTGACTCTTATCAGCACCAACGTCAATTTCACTCGCAGTATAGCTGCAAAATACATTGGCAAATATGATTCATTGAAACAATAAATTCCAAGTAAAAATGTGAATTAAATTTAACAAATACATTGAGGTAATACTGATAATTGTAGTCACCTCGAAGGTAAAACTGCTTGAGGAACAAAGGGCATATATGCAGTTTCCCTCTCAGCAGCAAGCCGCTGAGCCTTCTGAAATTCCTTTAATACAGCTTGAAAATCTTTTGCAAGTTTAGCGTCGGTGATCTTCTTGCTAGTCTGAAATTTCAAACATAGTTGTCATAAAGCTTTTCAAATATGAAACAACAAAGAATATTTGAAGTGATCGGAGGAGCATGAGTAACCAAAAACTGTGACTTGAAAGTTGAAACAACGCAATATTGACACTTTAAGGCCACATAGAAATAGAAATGACTTCACAACAAAACCTATTATTAAACCGTGTAGTTTTGACGTAGCTGATTTTGGCTGTTTACTGCTCTAAATCTCAGTCAAATGAAACTTCAAGATAGAAGTAAAACATGTTTAGAAAAAAGATGTCAGAAGGACTTACATAACCAAATCTAGCGTTTTGAAGGACGTAAACCGAATAAAAATATGCCACAACCAATCAAACAAAGAGGTCAATAAGCAGTGCCGAGTTCAGAAAGGAACTTACACTAACTTGTGCATTATGATCAGCATCACTAGCTTGCTTGAGTTTCGCAGAAGTATCCTTAACCAATTGCCCTATATGCAGCCTCGTCTTGTGCCTACGTTCAAAAGGATAGATTAACACTTCAATACAATCGAGCCGAATCTGATTCAAAATAAGACTCTTATCAGGAAAGTTGCAGATATTACAGAAGAGACCAGTTTATTTCTGGAAATTTAATCACTTTACCCAGCTCAAGCAAAACCTATTATCATTCGCGTCAATGAATGATAATCAATTTCAGTTCTGTAAAACTCATTGATTATCAAGTTACCAAAAGTACACATCCAAGTTACAATGCATTTCATTCAAGCTTAGAAACCTAGATAACATTTAAAAACTCAAAATACATTTAGCAACACAATCAAGTCGGTCCAAATAACATAATTCCAACTAGTATATCACTCTTTTCACACCAAGAATTATTATACCAACAAATTTCAGTCATGAAATGCATCAAATTTGCCAAACCCATATCCCCAAAACTACTCGTAATCACATCTTTAAATAACCAATGCATTACAAAATATAACTCATACTAAAAGTTAACAATGTTCCAAAACCCTAATCCCCAAGCATGTAGACCATTTCACAACCGATTCCAAGAATCAAAGAAACCCAGAACTGTACCAACATCAAACATTAAAAAACACGCATTTTAAAATTGTTTATTACCGAGTAAAAAACAAGACTCGGCCACAAAATCATCAAAATTGCAAACCCTAGTCCCAAAATGCCCCAAATCCAAAAAAAATTAACAAACCAAACCCTAAGATCAATGATCACAACAGAAAATCATAATTCATTCAAAACCACATCAAATTAAAACTCACAATCTCTCGCGAAGCTCGGGCGTATCTTTAGGCGTTCCTAGGGTATTAACAAGACGCTGAAACGTGGAAACAGCCGTATTAATTTGGAAAATCCCAGACGCGACGGCCTGAGTGGGATCTTGTTTTCCATTAACGAGCGGTCGCCTGGAGGCAAAAGGGCGTCCGGATTCGAGATCCTGGAAGCTCATATCTGCCCTCGCCGCGATGGGGGAAAATCGAAGTGACCCGGATGGGAAATTGGGCGAAGGGTGTCCTGGGTGGTATGGAGGCCGATGGTTGCGGGGAATGGAAGCGATTGGAGAGAGAGCGGAGAAGATGGGGTGTGGAGTTTGATTTGAGAAAGGTTAGGGGCTGGTTTGTGAATAAGGAAAAGTTTGTAAGGGGAGGGCACGTTGGTCATGACAGGTGGTGAAGAATGAGTTTTTATAGGTATTCAAAAACGCAAATTGGAAGGTCAACATAATATTATATTCAGAAGATTTGACTTTCTTTCATAAGAAATTACAGTCTGTAACACTTTGACTTGGCAACTCTCCTTATACAACTCTTATGTGTGATTTGGTTATTAAAATTACTGGTCGTTAGACCGCTATCACAATAAATATATCGTCACTCATCATTTATATTTACTAATTTGACATGCCTCCGTATTGGTTGAATTCAAATGCAACAATGAGTTCACGATTTCTTGAGAAGATTATAAGCAAGATGACAAGATCTAACATGAAGTAGGAATGTACGATCAAATAAGTATTGCAAACGGCAGAGACATGCATGGTCAACGAAGCAGACTGCAGAGAACCATCAAGTGCAGACTTCCGATAAGTTGGGTGACAAATTGATTCTTAGGGCGCTAGTGCGGCGGCTGTATTCTCATGCTGTTGATAGTAGAGCCTTCTTTTTGAGCCCAAATAGTCTGATTCTGATTCAATTTGTAGTTACTGGTTATTTCCCTGTGTTGTAAGCCAAATAGTAAAATCCGAGCTAATTCTCACTTTTTTTGCATTGTCTATTTTCATTTTCAGCTGCAGATAATTCCGGATGAAGCCATTTATCTTAAACCCCATGAGGCAGAATTAAAGTCTAACTAACATCTAGATTTAATAGGCTAGAGTGGTAATTAATGAAGCGAACGACGGCGTATTGAAAATTCAAATATCAAAAATCCGACCTACCGGATTCGAACCAGTGACCTAAGGATTATCTGTTTAACAACTACAGTCCTCCGCTCTACCAACTGAGCTAAGGTCGGTTTGTAATTTTGACAAACTTATATTAATATTGTGTTTTCTGAAGAGTATTCTTGACAATTCAATGCAAAATTCATTTATTCACTGAGACAGACTTTGTTATGCTTACCGACTTGATTTATTCATCAAACTTGAATGTAAATACATTAGTAAAATCGACCGTAAGACGAACTTGAATATTGTCTGCTTTAATAATTGACAACGCATGCTTGTGTCATCACACACGTAATGCCTCTATGCCGTCGCGATTAAGATCCAGTGCAGCGAAAGCTATTTAATGCGAGCAAAACTACGTAGTTTTAGTAAAGGGTTCACTCAAAACTACGTAGGGTTATAGTAAAAAAGTCAACACGACGTCGTTTTTACCCTCGCAGTAAATAGCTGCGCATTACCAGATTCGAGTCCATGCCGTCGTTCATTTATTCAGTTCACGCATAAGATCAATTTATTTAATTAATTAATCTTCAAACTATTCTCATATGTTTTTAATTAGAAATTCCCTTATTTTGTTGAATATTTAAAACAATTTCCCAATCATATCATCCATACGTCGTCGTTGCTATTTCATCTGCTAGATCTGCTTATTCCAAACTTGGCCTCATGACTTAAAGAACAAACACAAACTACCACGTGTCACTACATAACGTGCAAAATGCATGTGGAACCAAGCGTTCAGCTCCACGTGTGCTGTACGAAACCGGGCAGATACTGACCTACCCGTGATGAATCGGTCAGTTACTCCGTATGTGGGTTCGTAGGAAACAGAGACATTGAAATATGTGCTTTTTGAAGTTAGAAAATTTGTCTGATTTTCTAAGCGGTGAGAATTATTAACGCATGGGCTAATAGGGCCCACCACGTCGGTATGGATTTTCAACTTGTTGAAAATTCAGAAAGCGACAAGTTAACTCCAAACGGTGCCGTTCGAATGCAGTTAAATTGTTAGAATAAGCTCAAAAAAAAAAAAAAAAAAGATTCTGCAAACGATCAACCCAATGGCAATATCGTCATTATTGAACGTTAAGAGAACGACAAATTACCTCACGACGTCATCGTTTTGATTCAGTTGGAATAAATTCCTCGCTTTCAACCCCATGGAATATTTCGTAACAAAAATATCCTTGCTTCAGCCAATGCCTAAGAAATGATAAATGACGCTTATACCCTCCTCACCTTTCCCAACGCACTAACCGAAGCAACTCTAACCAAACTCAACATTCGTCTGATTCATAATGAATGGTAGTTCCGTAAAATAACAAACAAATCAAGGGCAGTTACGTCCCGACCCATCAAAATCCTGCATTTAAATTCCAGTAACCCATCTCCAGTTTCCATCATCATTCTCGCCTCCTCTCCAAAACGCCGAAATCCTCGCCGCTATTCTTCACTCCACCGCCACCTTCACCGCCGTACGTCCATGGCCGCTATGCCAAACCGAAGCAGTTGTTGCTTCATCGAAGACGATGACAGCAACGACGCTAATTACATTCCATATCTCAACGATCTGAACAGATCGTCAACAATCAGTCTCAGCCTGATGAGAAGCATCTCAACCTCGTCGTCCGGATACGCATCTTCTCCGAAACGCCATTACGAGGTGAGATTCGATCATCATCAACAACGTCAGCCTCATTTTCTCCAATCGTGCTTCCTTTGCCGAAAATCTCTCGCTGGCGATTCCGACATCTTCATGTACAGGTTCGTCTCAGAGTCAGATCTAAAACAAATAGAGTTGAGTTTAGTTTCGTAGTTGAGGTTTTGATTTTGCAGAGGAGATACTCCGTTTTGTAGCGAGGAGTGCAGAATGGAGCAAATCGAAATGGATGAGGCGAGGGAGAGGCGTAGAAATGGTTCGATGAAAGCCGGACTGCAGACTAGTTCGAATTCTAAGAAAGCTGAGGAGTTCTCGTGCCGTACCGGCACCATCGTTGCCGCTTAGATTGCGACGCATGCGTGTATTCAACGGGTCGGTCCGGATCGATCGGGTCGGGTCGGGTTTAACCCGGTATTGTTGACGAATGAGCTGACGGTTTGATATGATATTTTATTTATGTATGTATGAGTTTTAAACACTAACTGTGAATAGTTTTTATCAACAAACAAAAAAACTGTGAATAGTTGATGAATTGAGCAACGATTATAAATCGACAATCTCAACTGGGTCCGGTGGAGAAGACCGATAGATCAGGATCTCACTTTTGTGTACTTTCTGTTAATGTAAGTATATATCCTTTTATTAATATACATCGAATATTTGAAGTTGGCTTCAAAGGAAAGTTGAAGAGCAGTGGACAGTGGTTAGCAAAATACAACAATGAGCGGGGGTCTTTTTTATTTCATCCATTAGGTGCTCGAGTAAATCAATATCAATAGAGCTTTGCATCCATTTTATCGTCAGAAAAATAGCCAAATTAATCGCAGCATCCTCTACTTTTGCATGGACTACAAATCTGGGAAATGTAGTTGATATTTCTCAGCAAAATTGCAGAAAACAGAGTTTAGTATTTTGTGGCATGCCCGAATGTGCTTCTACCGAAACCTGACCTTCAAAACCCACATTTTCAAAACGTGCGACGGATTCGTTTGCTTTTATTTAGAGTAATTTTTTGTAAACATCAATCGTTTGCGCTACTATTTAATTCAAATTCAAAATATAGATATTTAAAACAAGGTTGAAATTATATCTCATGCCTCAAAAATCATCTCTTTTCATCCAAACCCAAATTAATCGACAAAAGTTACATATTCAAGTTTATGACTCATTTAAACATGATTTATTTTTAATTAGTAAAGCAAATTGAGATCAAGAATTCAACTATGTGGGTGCTTATAGTCTTCATTTTTCACCCTCTGTAACGACGACGTTTCATACACTCAGCATCTTTGTAACGCTCTGGATCATCTCCAATGTCCCACCACCATCAGCGCATCTCACAATTCGTCAAATCAACTCCAAACCCTGCGAACATCTCTCTGATTCTCAAATGGGACGGAAGCCATCCGATCCCGACCACACCCGCAACGCGTCTTTGCTCCTCCTCGTAACCGGTCTCGTCTCATTTGCCCTAGTTTACGCATTCTTGTCAGCGATCCTCAAACCTGACGAAACCCCATCATCAATTTCCGCGCTTGATCATCTGGGTAGTGATAAAGATTCGATCTTGGAAGAATTGAATGGGAGGAATGGTGACAAGTGTTGTAATGGGATTGAACATTTGGAGCTTTGGGGTGCTGCTGTGAAATGGGGTTCTGAATTTAGGGTTGATTCTGCCGAGGAATGCTGCAAAGGTTGTAAGGGGATGTGTAATGGGAATGCTGATTGCTTGTGTGATAGTTGGGTTTTTTGTGGAGATAAGGAAGCATGTGGATCGAGATTTGGTGAGGTGAGTTCAGCAATTTTTGTTGTTCATCACTTGATTTAATTCGTTAAGTCAAAGTTTTATACCTTGGATACAAATGTTTTTAGCTTGTTAAAGTGGTTTTGGAATTTGATTTTGGAGGTCAATAAGTGTAGTCTGGCATTTCATTTTAATTCATTTCTGGTTCTGTTCAGTGCGATAGAACAAACTAGCAGGTGTTTCGTGTGGTTGTGATGGATGTAAATAATGTATGTAGTAGTCAATAATCATTCAATGCTGAAGTTGTTGTATGTCATGGTCTTAACTCGTATGTCCATTCACATCACTTCAATGAGTGAAACTAGTTTTAAGTTCAAGTTTTTTACTGAAGTTGAATAGTTTACTTTAGTTTCTGAATTGGTGATCCACATCTTTGCATCCAATAAACAGTGTTGGTTAAAGAAGCAAAAGGACACGATGAGTCCCGAAAAGCAAGATGAAGGGCCAGCTGTGATGTGGACTTCCGGAATTATTTTTGCTAAAGGCCAGGTAATAAACATTGTTCGCTCCCTTTCATGTGTATACCTGATTGTTTTATTTTGAGGTTTTCATTAAAATATATAACTAGTTCTCCTCTTGGATCGTCTCTTTTTAGGGCATAGTTGGCATGGAGACTGAACATGGTACTATACGCATAAAAGTAAGTTTCTTCTGTTAAGCTGTGCAGTTTATTATCAATGAAATTGTGTCTCTGTTTGAAAAATGTCGTACTGGGTTTACTGGTGTGTTTCTGCATCCAATGAATTGAAGATATTCTATTCAGAAAAAATGATATTAGATTCGAAATTTTTCTGGGATTTTTTAATGCTGGACAAATTCCTTGAGTTATATAATTTGTATAAAGTTTTTTTATGTATGACAGTATCTCATTATATTCATTAATCTTTGTAACCTGATGTTCTCAGCTTTTTCCGGACTGTGCTCCGCGCTCTGTTGCATTCATTTTGGAGCTTCTCGGATCTCGCCATTGTGCTGGCTGCCAGCTTTATCGAGCTGAAAGTAGAGGCCACTCTTGGGATACCCTAGGAAACCACGTGAAAGATGTAAGAAGTGAACGACTCTTGGTTTTTGCATGCTCATTTCAGTACTAGAAAAAAACTTACAGTCCAAGTTAGATTGTAGGTAATGATTGACGTGCTATGTGCTGCGATATTTTTATTCAGTCTAACTTTTCCAAATTTTATGGCTCCTCTCCAGGCAACTTATGGACCTCCATACGGACTGATTCAAGGAACATTAGAAGCACAAGGACACACATTCAAACCAATCCCAGTAGAATCCTGCCCAACAATACAAAGAGGCTCGGTCGCATGGGTTGGCTCTGGACCTGAATTCTTCATAAGCCTTGCAAGCCATCAAGAATGGAAAAACTCCTATACCGTCTTTGGCTCTGTCCTACCTGATGACATGGAAGTTATTGAAAAAATCTCGACACTCCCCATCAAACACGACATTTGGAACAATGTCAATGTCTCCGTCCTTCAGAAACCAATCTTCTTAAAACTCAAAAGAGTGTAAGTTCAATTTGAAGCCATGAAGACATAATTGCTAGTTTCTATACAAAGCATACAAATTGAAATATATTTAATAATTGAGATATTCATATGTGAAATACATGTGGGCTGTGCCCCCCTGGGCCTGATAAAGAAGAATAATTCGGCCCTAACTGCCCAATACAAAATTGTGCCTGATGTGAACCTAAACGGTGACGTTTTGTTGATGGAAGGTTTGGCGGGAATTCAGTTGGGAGTATATGATATTGTGTTCAAATCAGAGAGACTGAAAAACAGATAGGAAAAAGTAACAACTTTGGAACCATGATCTCAATTTGGAAAGAAATTCAGAGTCTGGTAAAAAATCTTGTCAAGTGTTGGCCTAGTCTTATTCAGCAGCAGCTCATATAAAGGGACAGTGTTAAGTTCTTGAGACGGGTTCGAAAAGGGTAATGAAGCAGTTGGTTGCAAATCTCACCCACCTAATATTATGAGTTTCTTGGACTCTACTATTATTCGCAATATTATCATGTTTTGTCTTTCCCTTGCCAACTCGGATGCGTTTCTTGATTGCACTTCTGCGTTTACGGAGTGGAGGATAAATGTCAGTAAACAGGACTCTTTAGTTTTTTTAAAACCATTGCTCTTGACTTCCGATAATGAAGTACCGAACCCTTCATCGCTGAAGGTTGAGAAACAATCTACAAAATCTGTGCTACCAGACAGGCTTTGAAGGCTGCAGATAAATTACAGCAGAAATAAGTTTAATTGGAAAAACTAGGGTTGTAATCTCTGTAATATAATGTCTTACCTATTAGGCTGCCTTGACTCATCCTCATTCGTCAAATGTCCAAGAAATTCTTCATGGTTTGTTGGAACATCCTACATTGAGCATTTATTAAACTTACATGTAATACTGCCTCGAATGAATTTAGGACAGGTAAACTGTTTTATCAAGTCACCTTGTGAATGGTTATTCTTGTCATCGGCAAACTTTGGCTTTCGTAACTCTCTGATATTTCAAACTGAATTTGGTTCCTGCAGGTCCAGCAAAAATTGTCAGTCCCAAAATGATAAGATGTCTCAAAGTCCGCATCTGTAGAGCAGTGAGCATTAATGGCAATAACACACCTCTCACTATTCTCATGATGTGAGCGTTTTTTGTTGGAAACTCTATCACTTCTCAAGTCAGATGTAGGAATAGCAAGCGAGTTTGAGTATGAATCACTTGCTTGACACAGTTTATTATCAATAAAAAACGAGCTGGCCTCAGAATCTTCATTACGCGTTAAGGAGCTAGTATCTCTAATAAGGTAACTTCCATGTCCAGTTTCAGCAGAGAATATTGACTTATGGCTGTCAAAAAGCAAATTATCCTCTTCAGGTCCATAAAAACCAGATGACTGTTGCTGATGCAAAATGGTACACAAATCCTTTGTGAGCGTTGCAATTGAAGATGACTTCGTGGGAGGAATTAGAACCATTTTCTTTGCAGGGTTTGTTATGTCCACATCATTTGCAAATGACTGAGAAAAACCTGTCAGGTCAGGTGTATGGATAAGTCAGAAGGAGGATCCACTCAACATAGATAGTGAAAATATTTCAATAAATACGGGAAAATGGAACTTTAAAGTTTACCTGTTAACTCATTCACATTAGTAACAAACTGAGAAAAGTTTTCAGAATTGGAAACTGCTGAGCCAGAACTTGATCTATTGCTGGTATCATCATCAATTCCTTTCCAAATACTATCACTATAATTAGAAACAATGTTTCCATTGAAACCATTTTCAAAAGGTTGCTTCCTTTTCAAGAAATTCGTCTCTTTATCCATACCAGACGCAATCTTGATTCTGGATGCCTTGTGATTCAAAAAGTTAGTGGATTCCGCTCGTGAATGGAGGGGGGTATAGTTTGTAAGACTTCCCTTTGTCCTCCATCGTGAACCACAGGCGTTGCATAGTACTGGCTTGTCCGGAGGTCCATTACGCCAAAGGGGAGTACCTAACAGACAAAATTTAAAATGGTGAGAGTTTATACAAAATTTTATGCTTGTAGATGAGGCTGCATTGGAAGCCTAGCCAAATGATCAAAGACAAACTTAGATCGAAGTTATTGTGACTGATCACCGATCAGGCTTACAAGCAAATTGTCAAAAGGTTTTAGTCCAAGTAAGATATTTATTTCAATACATCAAATCTATAAAGGTCTCTGAAAAAAATTGTGGAAAGACTAATGGGATTGAATTCGGCATTTACATAAACACAAGAATTCAACGAAACTATGAACTCAAAGATCAATAATGAGCTTGAACACGAGAATTTCAGCTTGCATTGGCTACAAAACAAAGCACCGGAGGAGATTCCAAAGCGTGATGATGCGAGCAAGACAACAGTTAGATGAATAAAGCAAGGAACAAAAGAAGGGCAACTAATATACTAATCAAAAACTCCAGCATCAATGTTTAGATAAACTAACTAACAACAACACTTTCGGTTTTATCACTCTTCAATTATTCTACCTAAAACAATATATAAACAAACTTTAACTACTTGAAGTTTATCATCAACTCATTTTTTTCCAGATAAGCACTTCCATTCGGCATATGGACTTGTCCAACTTACACATTCATTCATACATTCAAACATCATAATTCATACATACATACAAACACAAACTAAGAAGAGTTGAAAAACCCAGCAAAAAGAGGTGACAAGTGACTCACTGGGGACACCACAGTGACAGCAAGGTCCTTGTTTCCCCATGTTCAAACCTTAAATCTTCTTCTGAAAAAGATCAAGTCTTTGACCCTAAAAATACTAATCCCAAAAACCCTTTCCAAGTTTCAACTACCAGATTGATATAATCGAGGTTGAAGAGAGAAAAGACTGAATCAAACAAAACCCAACACTTGAAAAGTTAGGATTTTAGCAAGGAAATGAGGATTTAAGAGATGGGTGTTAGAGCTTGAATTGAGTATAATTCAATGGAAAGTTGAAAAAGAAGCAATTTGGTGAGTAGAGGAATCTGTTGGAAATGGGTTAATGTGGGAAGGAGGAGGAAGAAAGTAGGAAGGTGAAATGGTTGTGGGCATGACCTTTGCTTTTGTTGATAGTTGTATGCATTGTAGATGAAGTTATTGCTCAAAGCCTCAAATTATTCAATTATAAAAATCAATTTAACATATTATACAAAATGAATGATTCGATATTTAAAATAAATTTGTTTTGACCTTTTCTTATCTGGAATAAAAAAACTACTACAGAAAAACAAACATTTTGTTTAAGGATTATTTGTTGCCACCAAAAACTCCAAACAGAATAAATTATAGGGTTTTTTAGCGAAAACCACCCGCCCAATAGGGCAATTTGAGACAAATCACCCCTCCAACTTTTTTTTAAAATAACCACCCCTTAATTACAAGTCTACTCAATCGTGACACCTCTTGCACTGTTCCGGCGTTGACTCCCGTTAAACAGGTCGTTGACTAGTCGGAATTTTAATTAAATGTCTAATGAATATTAATTTAATTAATTAATTACTAATTTAGTAATATTTTTAGTAACATTATAATTTATCTTTTTATTCACATATAATTATGATTACTCTTATAATTTTTGGGTCCTTTTTTATAATTTAAATTTAAACTTATGAATTAATTTAAATTTGATTGATGTTAAATTATTTTATTTATATTACTGTAATATTTTTAGCTTAGTTTATTTAATTTATTAATATATTTTTTTAATTTAATAATATAATTTGTAGTTTTATTTATATATAATAATTATAATTGTCATAATTTCGGACCATAACCTAACCATATCGCAACCATAACCTTAACGTAATTGTGGAAAAATGATAATTAATTTTACTATCAAATTTTACCATTAAATTAATGTTAAAATCAGATTAACGTTATATTTAATACTATATTTCATTTTATATATATGGTGACATTTTAATGTTCAATCGGTCATATTTATAATGTTTTAAAATAATTTTTAATTAGTTAAATATTTATTAACTAAATTAGTAATTAATTAATTAAAATTAAAATTTATTTGACATTTAATTAAAAGTCAGATGAGTCAACGGTGGGTTTAACGGGAGTCACGCCGGAACAGTGCAAGGGGTGTCACGATTGAGTAGACTTGTAATTAAGGGGTGGTTATTTTTAAAAAAAAGTTGGAGGGGTGGTTTGTCTCAAATTGCCCTATTGGGCGGGTGGTTTTCGCTAAAAAACCCTAAATTATATTAAATAGGAAAATCAATGCATTATAAATGTAATGAAAAAAGACAGATGTTTGGATCGTAATTTTGAATCAAATGATGTAGTTTAAATTCGCTACAAATTGCAACATGCTTCACGAATGTCATTAATAATGCACTGTAAACAATACATGGGGAAATATGATTGGTTCTATGGTTACATTCCAACATGTCTTACAAAAATGAATGCCAAGCCACCACCAAGTTTCATATGAAGACTGTGACAACAGCTTGGCTGCTTCTGAAATTGTCTTTCTTGACTTGAAAAAATGTCCGCAAAACTAATCAAGAAGCTGAATTGGACCGAATGTAGACCACAAGACATCGTGTTTGATCCCGGCCCACAACCATACTCAAACGGCGACGTTTAAACGAAGCCATCAAACATTGACTTTGACCTTTCCTTCATCACGAATCCATGTGCTAAACAAATCAACATTTAATTACGAAACTTCCAACTCGTACGCCATCCGAATCTTCATAAAGCTTCCATCTTTCTCAGATTTCCTATCTCCTCGAGCGTCCACGATTTTCCAATCCGACACGTTTGTTTCTTTTTTAATCTAATCGCCAGCTGGTGGTGGAGTTTTAGCGCCGATCGGTCAATACCCAGATCGCCATGACGCCTGAATAGTGAGTTTTTTACATGTTTTATTGGAATCGGTTGTTAGGGTTTCGATGGGAATTTGATGTGTGTTGTATTTTTTTTATGTGGGTTGGTTAAGTTTTGATGATTGTTTGAGCAAAGGCTTGATTTTGATTGCTTTTAATCTGATGATTCTGGATTTAACTGAATTTTATTTCAATCTGGTCGTGTGGATCGGATTGCATTAGTTGATATCATTGGGGCATCTTGTAATTTTCATTTATCGACTTTCTGATTTCTTATTAACCATGATCACGAGCTGGTGGGTAGTTTTAATCTATGTGTTCATACATTGATACATGCATTGATTTATGGAGTGAAATTGGCTTGAGATTAGGTGCTTAGTAGCTCATTATTATAATTAGTGTTTCACCTGATTTGCATTGGTTCAAAAGCATAGCTGTTTAAATAAATCGTAAAGATTCGTACCCAATGTAATACACGGGGGAACAGGTGTTAGTTGTTTTGCATAGACTGTATGGTGCATTTTGAGCAGATTGTCGTGCTAAATTCAATTTGTGGTGGTGGGTCTTGTCACCTTTTCGTTGAATCAAATAACGGATGCTGTGACTTGCTTTTGTTTCTAGCGACTATCTGTTCAAACTGCTACTCATTGGAGATTCCGGTGTTGGTAAATGTCTACTTCTGAGATTTGCTGTAAGTGCTTTTTTATACCTTGTTTCATCTTCAACGATTTTATCGCTGTATTGCTATAAATTTTATCTGTGAAGTTATTGAAATTCTACTTGCAGCAGTACACTTGATTATTCATCGTATCCAAAAATTTAGCTGTTTATTTGAATGACTTTTACGGTTTGAATCAGGATGACTCGTATTTGGATAGTTACATAAGCACTATCGGAGTTGACTTTGTAAGTCATTTTGATTGATTATTTTATTTTATTGCCGTCGAGTATATATTGACCATTTATTTGCCATGCCAAAGTCTTACCTGTTTCCCTCTGGTGTGTAGAAAATCCGCACTGTTGAACAAGATGGCAAAACCATCAAACTTCAGATTGTAAGATCTGCTTATGCTTTTCCCTCTCGTCGGTTGTTAATAGGGATACTGTTATGATTGTTTCTGTATCAGTGCAATAGACTAATCCTTATATGGACTTGCAGTGGGATACGGCTGGGCAAGAACGTTTTAGGACCATCACTAGCAGCTATTACCGCGGGGCTCATGGGATCATCGTAAGTAGCTTTCATTTGTCTAACTTTTGTCTAATTTTTCTTGTATTTGTGGTCTAAAATTGATATATTTGACAGGTAGTTTATGATGTCACCGACCAAGAGAGCTTCAATAATGTGAAGCAATGGTTGAGTGAAATTGATCGATATGCTACCAACAGTGTTAACAAGCTTCTTGTTGGAAACAAGTCTGATTTAGCTGATAAAAGAGTAGTTTCATACGAGACCGCTAAGGTACTGCTAAGATACGAAAAATAAAGTTGATCTGTGTGACTTGTATAAATTGTTACAAGCATTGACCTCTTCTCGTTTTAGGCCTTTGCTGACGAGATAGGCATCCCATTCATGGAAACCAGTGCTAAAGACTCAACAAATGTGGAAAACGCTTTCATGGCTGACAGCTGATATTAAGAACAGGTACAAAAATCTTGTTGCATAAATTTATAAATCGGAGTTTGTTAATAGATCAGTTAAACTAATATGGTTGTATTGTACTTATTTACAGGATGGCAAGCCAACCAGCATGAACAATGCTAGGCCTCCAACTGTCAGATTCGCGGACAACCTGTCAACCAGAAATCTGGCTGCTGCTCCACTTGATTAAAATGGGTAACTCTGATGAATTTGCACTCAGTCGCCTGTACAATCACATATACAATGATGTCCGATTAAGGTCTTTGTTAAATTGGTGTTCTTGTATACGCATTCATTTTATCTGATTCTATCTTTCAGTTGCATTGGCAGTTCCCTTCGTTACATGATATTTGCGTATATTCTATGACACTCTTATTCCATTTTCGTTGAAATCTTCAAAAGTAACATACCTTTCGTAAGCCCCGAACTGTATAAAAGAAGGGTCGACAAGTATCAAATACCTATGCATTTGGAATTTCTCTTACTTAAACTACTTTATTTCAATGAGGCATTATTAATTTCAATTGTCTTTTATTGGATGTCTTTTTTGGATAAACTGAGGAACGTGTCTTGTTACAAAATGTTCCAATCAATCGGACACCTCCATTCACTTACAGAAACAATGACGATGACTCAGATATCTATTCCGTATTTAATCAGAGATTGTATTATTTGGATTCATCTATATTTTGGTGGATTTATGGATTCCTTTTGCATCCGTTGATTGAATTTTTTCAACGCACCAAATTGTGTCAACACATTAATGAGATATGTGAGTTGCATGTTTTGCACGTGACATGCACATATCGAATCAACAAATTTAAAAAGGATACATGAATCCACCAAAATAGATGGACACACATGATACATTTCCTAATTAATCAAACATGAATGCTGTTTTTAAAACCATGGCCGGTGACAGCAAGTTCTCTAGTGTATAATTTTTATGAAATGCTCGATACACATACAGTAACAAATAACAATTACGCAACTTTGAGTAAGGCATCGAGTATTTGAGTTGAGTATCTCATCACTGAATTATTGCTTTTGTATTTTAATGATTTAAAGATTTAAATAGTACAAATGATGGCTGTTTAGTGGTTCTGTTCTTGGTTTGATTATCGAAAATACTAAATTCCCGTGTTAAATAAAATAAATAAAATTGAAATCTAGCAGCTACCAGTTTCAACATTCGTTCCTCGTTTTGTACGTGCGTAAAAAATTCCTTCACTGATCCGATGAGTGGTGTCTATTCCACATCTACGTGTTCCTACACGCAATTCCTATCCACACAAGCTCATCTCTCGTCAGACTTGATGTGACCCCACTCCACTCCAAAAATCTCTTCTTCCATCTCCACTGATAAATATCTTTATCAATCATCCATCTACAAGACCTTATATAGTAACCCTTGCAGTCCAGCATCGACGACACATCCCACGCTCGTTCTTTGTCTGTTCGATACATTCAATCACCACACAATTAGCTAGCTGAGCTGACAGCTGCATAAATTCTAGTGATTGAACTTGAAGCTGGTGAATTTTAAGTGGTTTGTTGCTAGTCAAATGGAGTGTGGATTCATTGGGATTAAATTTGGGGGTGTATGTAGATCAGGGTTTGATCAGGATTCGGGGATCCGGCAGGGGTTTGCTCCAAAGTTGAGTTCTTGCGGAGGTGCGTGTAACGTGTTTGATGAAATGATTGTGTGAGAATTTGAATGTGTTTTGAGATTCTTTTGTTTTGCAGGGATGTTGTTAAGGCATCAGCTTATTCAAATTTGTCCAGTAAAGTGGATACTGCAGTTGGTTTGGATATAATCGGATTTGAAGCTGGTGGATTGTATGCAATTAGTGAAAAAATTGGGGAAAGTTCAGGTCTTTTTAGGCGGTATAGTCGAATTCTGAAGGCTGCGGATGATGAGTATGATGGGGTAGTCATTAACTCTGAGGAACTGCCAGATAACCCGGTTACATTTGTTTCTAGTCTACGTGCCTCGTTATCACATTGGAGATCAAAGGTGGCTTGCTAGTCTAGTAACTTGAAAATTTGATAAACTAGGTTATCACTTTTTAAGTGATGTATTTTGAAATGATTGTGTAGGGTAAGAAGGGGGTTTGGCTTAAATTGCCACAGCACCGTTCAGATCTTGTTCCAGTAGCGGTGAAGGTAGTGTTCGCAAGTTATAGCTTTATTGAGTGGTTGAGGAATGAGATTTAACATGAGGGTGTTGGATTACAGGAAGGCTTTGACTACCACCATGCGGAAAAAGGTTATGTAATGCTTACATATTGGATTGCTGAAGGAGAATCTATGCTTCCTGCCAACGCATCGCACAGCGTAGGAGTTGGTGGTTTCGTGATCAATGAAAATAATGAGGTAATCATTGTCATTTTGTTGGCCTCTTTTCCATCCATTTGTATCTAGTTGCATCTGAGTTTCTCATCGGGACATAAAGAAAGTGACCACAAATCTCTTCACGTTCGTGTTGTATCTAAGTCATAAAATCCTGCATAATGTACAGGTGTTAGTCGTGCAAGAGAGATATTGTGATCCTGACTTACATAACTGCTGGAAATTACCAACTGGCTACATCCATGAGGTACATTCACCATTGGTCTCTTTTTGAAATTTCTGAATAACTGGCACTGTGCATACTACGTTCTGATTGGTCGCTTTATGAAATTTCTTACAGTCGGAAGAAATATTCACCGGAGCTGTCAGAGAAGTCAAAGAAGAAACAGGAGTACGCATCTCCAAACCAGCTTTATTTTTGTTCTTTACAATTTGTAGTCATTCAAAAGCAAAGGCATGTTACTGAGATTTTGTATTTGCTTTATTTTCCAGATTGATACCGAATTTGTTGAAGTTATCGCTTTCAGGTAATTGTATGCTCTTGATAAAATTTCGAATGTTTTCTCATGAACTTGAGTTCTAAGTATGCTGCTTTCTTTGACAGACATGCACACAATATAGCTTTCGGAAAATCTGATTTGTTCTTCATATGCATGCTCAGACCTCTATCAACCGATATAAAGGTTGATGACCAGGAAATTCAGGCAGCAAAGGTACTCATCATAGACAATCATTTTGCTCCAAAATCATAACTGTAAAACTTGTGATCTTTCTACCCGACGATCACACGTTAATATTCTTACAGTGGATGCCGCTAGAAGAGTTTGTGAAGCAGCCCATTATCCAAAGCGACAACATGTTCAATAAAATCATCAGCATCTGCATGGCGAGGCTGGACAAGCACTACTGCGGATTAGCTGCTCACACTGTTGTGTCCAAATTTGACAGTAAATCATCCTCACTCTACTATAATACCTCTGAAGACGATCACGACAGCCACAACTGCATCACTGAATGAACTGAATCTACTCTTGAGAAACCAATTCCTGTATGATCTTTTCATAGGTTCTTGCACCTTCTCGTAAATTATGTATATGTATCTTCATCAATTTGCTGATAGCAACAAAAATGTTTGTGTATGTATTTGTACCAAACTTCATGTAACATATATAACTTCTAATGAAACATATTTTGTTTGGCACTCAAGGAAAGATAGTAAATGAAAAGGTACGAGAAACTATTTTTTTTGAAATTTTCAAATAATAAAAAAGTTAAAATTCAGTACATGATTTGCGATCAGAAATCAAGTGACTAATAAATATATCGCTATTAGTTACCATAAAGCACTTGACCCACATTTGTCTTCTTCAGAATTTCAACTTTTGCATTGTAGCATGACGCAATTTGTCACATTTTAAATCCAAACGCGTCAACTTCAAACATGTTTACTCAATACTCACAAAATGTTTTCTTCCACGGAAAAAATGTTTCACACAAGAAACCCGACCCGTGAAAATACTGAAGCAAATTGAAAACAATTCGTTTCCATCAAACACGGGTCAAATCTCTGAACTTTTAACCGGGCCTTGATTCATCTGATTCGCATTGGCCCATGAGATTCCAAGCCCAAGTCCAGTCCTGTCCAAATCCTCCTCAATCTTAACACGACCAGCACTGACACGCCCAGATGATGTTGGATTTCCGACACGTTCACACGAGGGGCACAAAGTCAAAGTTGTTGCTGGCGGAATCTGCATGTAGATTTTTTGAGCTCGTAGCTCATTGACTTCTTTCTGTAAACGTCTTACACGATCCATCAAGCTCAAGCAACTTTGCTTCATGTACTCTGCCTCTGCCTCTGTCTGCTTCACCTTGATTCTGCATTGTGGAAAAGTGAATGTCAATAATATTAAATCATTTTAATGTCTTGTGACTTTTGTTATAGGAAAGTATTTTAAAATATATGATTTGTAACTCGTCCATCAATTTATAATATTATTTATTAGTAGTCAATAATGCACATCAAATTCGATAAAGAATTAAAATATGTGACAGCTTGACTGAGTGAATGTAACTTAAATTTTTGGCAAATACTCCCTCTGTCCCATAATGTTTGTCCACTTTCTATTTTGGGTGTCCCCTTAAGTTTGTCCACTTTCCTTTATTCTCAACCACACATTCTACTTTTTACTCATTTACTTATTAATCATTTATTCTCAACCACACATTTTATACTCTCTTTCTACCTTAATTACCGTGCATTTTGTGCTTTTGGACAAACAAAGCGGGACGGAGGGAGTAGCTTTCTTTACCTTGCTCGACGATTTTGAAACCACACTTCAACTTGTCTCGTTTGGATGCCAAGCTCTTTGGCAAGAGATTCTTTTTGAGTCTATCATTTATAAGAATAATTGAATTTTAATCAGAATCTAATATCGTCTTAAATATATTTACATTTTGATGTACTCTTTTTTGCTTACTGCATTGAGAGTGGGGCGCCTATTAAAGGTTTCTTCGAGAACAAGAGTCTGGTCCCATGATAGTCGCAACTTCTTCCTCGTGTTTTCACCCTCCTCTTCGTCGTTCACACTCCGACGTTGATCGTGTTCTTCTATACGATTCCTTTTTCTATTAAGAATCGATAAGGCATTGTCCTGGGAGCCCCCATCATCAAATTCCCTCGTTGGTGTCTTGGTCACTTCTTTACCTATAAAAGTCGAGAAAATATGATAAATAATAATTTTCTACCATGCAATCTCATGTTACATATTCATCTAAATCCAAAGAATCTAATGTTTTTTTTTTCGATAGCTGAATTTAATGATTTTTAACCAAATGGATATCAGAATTCATACCGTTGGAGACGAAAGGGACCGGATTGAGACCAAGGTGCAAGTCACTGGACAAAGATGAAGGGTTTGTGGAGTGCAAGCTCAAATTAAGATCAAGCCCTGAACCAACCTCATCACTCAAATTCACCATTTCGTTTTGATTGTCAGTAGACATTATTGGATCGTGGATTAACTTAGAATTTGAGATGATGGAGTGGTTGAGATAGAGAGAGAAAGGTTGGTGTGATTTTATAAAAGGGGAGTACGAGGATGATTATGAAATGATGGTGCTCGTATCAAACACATGTTTCAGGAAACATATAATAAAATGGAGAAAATGGAAAATGAAAAAAGGAAATAACAAATCTAAATCAGAATTGCTGTAACTGTGAGAATACAAATTATTTATTTATAGCTTAGATAAAGTTTTGATGATTTTGTATGAATTTTCTTGTTAAAAGTATGATAATTTTTTAGTTTTTTTGGGAGTAATTATTTTGTGCCGATTCGGGGGATTTTAACATATGAACTTGTTAATAACTTTGATATGGTTATATGCATCATGGAAAATGGGAAAGTGAATGAAATGAAATTTTGATTTATTGAAATATTTAAAGATATCAGTATGTTTTGGAAGATAAATGCGAATAATGAAAATGAGAAAAATATCATCAAATGAAAAAAGTCTAAATATTAATTGAGGAATACAAATTTATAGTATTACAGGCTGTTAGTGTGATTGAAAAGTGTATATTGAGAATATCGAAAACAACATTTAAGTTTTGGTACATATTTATTATGTATAACATAGTTTGGCTTCCCAATTTGGATTGAACTCAAATGTAATTGAGTTGAAATTAAGTGATAGTTAAATTTATTGAATTAAAATAAGTTTAATCTAATTATATTGAATATATACAACTCCAAAAAAGAAGATAAATAGAATTATACTACCATGAGATAGAATCGTTGTGGTTATTAATATAACTACGATTCTAAAAACATAAGAATTTCAAGTTTATTATGCGGAATTAAGCGTGCGATCAAAATTTATATTCTTGAATCTGAAAGTTATAATTAGTATTGTTATTATTAAAATATTTTATTGACTTTATTCCAATACATACAAGGCCATTTTAATGCATAAAAATACGTCTAAATGATAGTATGATGATTAATTATCTCAAATTGATCAAATTTAATTATGTAAATAAATACCAAGCTAAACTTAGGTTGATATGGTGATTGCACAATGCATATGTGAGATTGTGTGAACAAATAAATTTGAATTTATATTTAGTAATCGTGTATAATTTGATAAATAAGATTATTTACCAAACATAAGTATTTCTAATATAAGTGGATACAAACACTATTATTCTATTATTTGTTTACCAATTATTTAACCACAAATACTCATAAATAAGTGTTAAATTAAGGTTTAACACATTTTTGTGTTCCTACAATTATTTTCTCTTAAAAGTAGATAGCTCAGAACAATCTAAACTATCACTTTCTCCTAATTAATTATAAAATTATTTTAGGTCCTTTGGACGTCCAATAAAATGGGGACGATATAAGAAAGAATGAAAGATTAGCATGAATTAATACAAGGATGAGAGCCTCTTGAAAAGTCCTCTGTGTTTCCTTCTTTGTAGAAAAAATAAAAAATGTCATGAAGGAGATTAAAAATAAAATTACCCATCTATTTTCCAAGTAGATATTCCTATATTTTCGAATAAAAGTTATTTTATATTTAGAGGGGTGCTCAATAACATCTCCATACTTAAATTAAATCTGTAAGATCATATTTCAACCGTACATCTCATCCACTATTTCACCAATTGGTTGACACATGTCTACATTTTGTGTTAGTGGATAACACTAAATGCTAGTGTGTTAGTCACGTGTCACCAAATTGATAAAGTAGTGAATTAGATAGACAATTGAGATGTGAACTTACATATATAAATTAAGAGTGTAAATGTGGTTGACCGCTTTTCTTTTTACATTTATTAGATCAGTATTGTTGTCATCCATTTATGAGCTGAAATTTACAAAGTTTTAATTAAGGAGAGATTTTGATCCATCAGATGATATGAAATACAAAATTAATTTTAATTTATAATGACTCATGTAATTAATATTTCTTTAAATATAAATCTCGTTTATTGAATTATCAGTAATCACTAATCAAATGATCAAGTTTCTTCAATCTTCTGTCAAAATTTAACATACAAATATGATTATTATTACACAACTAACGGGCAAACACTCGATTTCAATAATTTTTATTTTTACAAATTATGACAATTCATTATTTATTTGAAAGAAATGAAGAAAACAATACTTAAATTTTAGTTCTGCAAGTAATTTCGTCAGCCTATGATGAAATGGTTAATAACTGATTACGTGTCAAGATGACGTCACCACTCCACTCCAAAATCCAAAACCCTAATCGGAGCTCAGCCAAGTCCCGAAATGGCGTCCATTTTCATCAAAAGAACTTCAAAAACAACATCCGCATCAACTTCACATTCCGCAACTCCCATCCGACGATTCTCGATTTCCAGGTCCGAATTAATTATCTTTTTGTGTTACATTTATTGATTTGGCTATTTCGTGTGGCCATGGTGATTAAAGATCAGTTTTGTAACATGTGTTTGATATGGGAAGCAACATAGATTAATATTTAGGCGCTTGCAGTGTGACTCTAGTTGGTGAATTGATGGAGTTGCCACAGCAGGATCTGTTTGGTGTTGTTAAGCTTAGGATGTGGCATGTGCTAGATTTGGGAGATTTTTTGGTTTGTTAAGCTTTTGGTATTAACTTGTAGGTATGAATTGTGAAGATTTTGATTATGGTGTGTGGTTCATGCAGGCACATGACATTCCATGTCTTGAGAGTCGAGGGAAACCAAGTTTGGATTTTCATAATTGACAAGTGCAATCAAAGAATAAACCATTTCTGATTGGCACAACCTAGTTGCAAAGTGAGTTGTCAGTATATCTTTTGTATTTTTAGTTGGTATTATTTCTTATTTTATAGTTGTAGCTTAACTCCACGACTCCAGAGTCCAGCTCACTTCTTATTCAGCCTTCGTATGAATAGTAGACTCATTGTTGCTGATCTCTTAACCATATTGAGGTGATGCATCTGAGAATTGCTTCACTGAATGATCACTGTTTGATATTGCTTAATTTTTTGATTGGTGTTTGCTTTTGCTGCATTGGTTTGCATTCTATGTTGTTTAGTGGTAACATACATAGGCGTAGATTCCTGTAGGCCCTTTAATTTGTTTGGTGTTTGGTGTCATATCACTAATGCACAATGAGCTATTCTTTGAAAATATCTAGTTGATGTTTGTGGTGTATGACAATAAAATCAAGCTTCATCTCTGTATTGAGGTTAGCATTGCTTCCAATCTGTGTGGTGTTGTATGGTTGTTTGATTTGTGACAACTGCTTATTTTTACCAGATGAATTCGATGGCACGATAAACCATGCTACACTTGCACCATGCTGCATTTGAAGGTTGGCTCAACTTTTTCATGCTATTGCCCTCTTTCTAACTTAGTTATATGGAAAATAACATGGTGGCAAGTTGGCTTGTTATTAGTTGATTTCTGTTAACCGTCATTTATGGCCTTTTCTATGTAAATCTGACCAATGTCAAGATTTGAAAAATCTGAGACGCCATTAAATTTAACAACCAAACACAAACAGCCTCTGCACAATTTTGGACGAAAACTCCCCTTAATTTAACATACCTTTCCTCTTTGACACATCCTGAATTAATATTTTATTTGATTGTATGCAGCTGATTGTTGAGCTAATAATAAAGGAGGGAAACGTTGGATCGATAACCATCTCGCCGGAGCCCTCACTAGCCATCCCTCTCTTGGAGAAGGGAGGGGAGATATTGAGACAAGAATGGGTTTTTCCAAGGTGATGAATAAGTCGATTTTTGAAGAAATGGGATTGGTTTTTGGGTTAATGATGGTGCAAGCTGTGTATGCTGAAAATTCAGTTGTGATGGATTATTTGATGAGTATGGGGATTTCTTCTCTGACTCTTTTCACCTTTACCGCCTTCTCTACCTTCCTTGTCCTCTCCCCTTTGGCCGCTTACTTCGAAAGGTTACCATCCCCGTCTGAGCAATCCATCGGTAGCTATGAACCATGACTGTATTGTTATGTGGTGATCAAAATCCAAGTGTAGATATGAATCACATTTGTATTAATATGTGATCGACGAGTCATAAAACGGCAGGCATACTTATAAGTGAATATAGTGATTAATGTTTGCTAAGAAAATGTATTTGGGTCTTTGGTTGCAGGCGTAGATGGCCAAAGAATCTGACAGTGAAGCTGGCGTTTCAACTGATCATGATCTCCGTCGCTGGGTAAGTTTGTTTGAAAAGTGCACCTCGTGTAGGGTGGCTTCTTTTGTTAAATTGGCACGACTTCAAATTATCTAGCGATATGACCGATAGTATTAGTCCTTTTCTTATATTTGATAGTCAAAAGTACATACACCATGTTCGATTGTAAGTTGTAACTATAGTTTATGGTGATTGATGATTCTCAGGGTGACCTTGTTTCAATCCTTGTTCTTGAAGAGATTGAGTTAACTTCACCAGCAATCGCTACCGCCATGCCCAATCTTGCACCAGGCCTTATCTTCCTCATTGCTTGGATTACAAGGTACCTTTTTTTGTTTCCCTGAATAATCTTATAAAGACTCGAAATGCTTTTAGTGTCTAATTGAATCGAGTTTGTAGGCTGGAGCAAGTCAAGTTGAGTTGTATTTACATAAGGCAAAGATCATAGGGAAGTTTTTATGTGTGATTGGTGCACTAATGATGAGTCTTCTACATAGCGCCACAGCTGGAAAAGACCACCTTAAAGAACCCTCTGCGTTTCAAAAATGTTTTTGATAAACAGAAGATAATTGTAGCTTGTATCTCATGGCTGCTGTCCTAGTCGTGTCCAGCAATGTTGTCTTGCAGGTATTTTGATTCAGTATCTATTGAAGGCAAATCAACATTTAGAATTTGAATTTTAGTTTGGCCTATATGCTAGTCATAAGAGTACAAATGTATAATATATTTCTTATAGGCAGCGACCTTGGGTGATTTTCCAGCTCCAATCTCCCTATGTGCAGTCACATCATTCATCGGCATGACAGTCTTAGTACAAATTCTCCGAGAGGGTGAGCTTGTGTCTAGTTGGCTTTTGTCCAGTCTGCCAGATTTAGTTAGTTACAGCCTCCTGGTAAGTCCTACCTTTGGTACCTTGGGTAAGTCTGCTTTCTCGGCACGACTGACAGATGTGTATGATGATCAACATGCAGGCAGGCACCGTGAGCGGAGCTAGCGTCAGTTTCAATGCTTGACAAATTCTCCAACTATCAAAAAATCTTATCTTTTGTTTAAATAATCTGTTTACGAATCCACAGAAGTTCCTGTTTTGGTCATCAGAATTCGAACCTTAAATCTGAAAGTCTTATACTTGTGATGACTTTTCTTGTCACCTGACGAGCGCACTGTTATTTTTTTGTAATTATAGTTTTGTCTTTTGTGGGGATGTGTATACTGTTCACTGGCTTATACTTCGTCCTATGGGCAAAAAGAAATGAATCCATGGTGGTTGGGTCGCCATGACCAAGTCTGGTGGCTGTGGATGAACGTAAGCCTTTGTTAGGCTGATCTTACCTGAACTATTCAACTGAAAGTTGATGCCTTCAAGCAACTAAAATTTGCAAGATTGAAAAATGTAGTCTACTGAGTTTTGTATTTGGAATCAGGTCTTGTTTTAAAAACACTATTTTCCTGCGTATTTGTAGTCTGGAAGAATCACATTTTCTCATTTTAAAGAAAATAATTTCTACTGATGCATTCTTAATAGCTATTAAAAATTAATGTAAATTTTACTTTAACTGTTGTCTTTAATTATGCATTCAATCATTGCGCACGTCCATGTTGATTTTTCCTTAAAAAAGTCTGATATTTCATTTAATTGTCCAACAAAATTAAATACAAGACTCAAACAAACCCTTTACACTGACTCATGTAATTGCTTCTAAATCCCAAAAACATAAACTCAGCTGTTGATTTTTAATAAAACTATTACAAGTAAAAATTATCATTCCAAACACAATGAATTAATAAATCCAATTTACTCAAAAAACCATTTATAAGGAACGAACAGTTAATACTCCCTCTGTCCCATAATGTTTGTCCACTTTCCATTTTGGGTGTCCCCTTAAGTTTGTCCACTTTCCTTCATTCTCCACCACACATTCTATTTTTTTACTCATTTATTTATTAATCATATATTCTCAACCACACATTTCATACTCTCTTTCTACCTTAATTACCGTGTATTTTTGTGCTTTTGGACAAACAAAATGGGACGGAGGGAGTAGTTCTCTACTTGAGGTACAATCACATGAAATATTTTAACAATGGTAAATCAATGTCTGAAACTTGAAATCCATAACCTTGACGGGGTACTTAGGCATAAGGTAACCAGTTTCTTCAATTCTTACGTAAATAAGTTCTAATGCTTGAGGCTGCAATTGTTGCATACTTTCCAATTTGATAAACTGCCTAAGCATTATCTGTTCAACAGATAACCCAAAAGGATGCTGAAAATGGCAACCAGAATCATCACTGTGAATGAAATGCCGCCTGATTTCTTTCTGGCTGTAAGCTTTAACTGCTCCTGCAAGTTTAAAATAAAAATAAATGGTATGAGAACATTTGTGTATGCTTGACTAAGTTTTGGATGAGTTGAAACGAACTAAATGATATACCAATTCCTGATGAAGTCTTCTATTTTCTTGGCGGGCCTTCTCTATTTCAGCAGAAAGGTTTTTTTCCTGAGATATCAAACATAATAATTATTGAACTGAACTGACATAACAAAAGCACAATGACAGTCGGACGACGTGAAAATGATGTATAAATCTAATGAAGTAATTATCAATCTGAATCCTAGCATTTACAAATGTTAAATTGTTTGAAACATAAAGTCTCAGACTATTCAAGAGAACTCATGTGATATAGATACATTTCATGTCATGTCAAACAGCTAAACTACAAAGAAAACAACTAAATTTGTTCTTTTGCAGCCAATTATAGTATAACAATATCCTAAACTGAATTGCGGATGTTCAATTCTGGGGGAAGCAAATTGTAAGTACAATAAATATTATGAAAAGAATACCAATACCTCATCCGACTTCTCAAGAGAGTCAACAGATGTTCTGGTTACCTATGAATCAAGATACAATGATGCAGTTAATGGTAATGTGTGTTGCATGAACTACACAATTATTAGGGCTCGATGTGTGAAATGTAAAATTGACAGAACTCATGGAAAAAGTAGAAAACTCACAGGCGCAAACCCATTCGAATTTCCATTGTCAGCGGCCGATCCTTAGGCGACGAACCCTCATCAGACCCTTCCGGAATGGGTGAGCTTCGTTGAGGAACAACATAACTAACTCTCAATTTGCACTCTTCCACATTTTTTCCCGCCTCCTTGCTAAACTGAAAAGCCCATTCCCACTCTTGTAAGCATTAATATAAATTAAACACATAAAAGAGCACAAAAAGGTGTCTGAAATCAACTAACCATCTCCGGATTAATATCTTTGGCTATGGAACCAACAGGTGCGATTACACTCTGAAGGAGAAACTTATCCTTTGACTGCAACTCTTCCGGCATCTCCTTTTGCACTTGCATAGTAACTATGCAGAAAAAAGAATATATGAAACAATACTCAGAAAAGTTAGCAAATGCCTAGAAAAACCAAAAAGGCAATCTGAGAACCTATGATGTCACTTTTCGATCTGGGCAACACAATTCCAGCATTCGGACGCACCGAATACTTCTTCGGGTTAGTTGTTTTGACCTGATTCGAGAAAATGGGTTAACAGAACAAGGTCCACATCTTACAGTTGATCAAAAGATAAATAAAATCCCACAACTTACTAATAACGACTTAAAAAGATCCTCGAATCCACACTCAATAACTAAAAAATCAATCCTAAATTTATAATTCAATAGATAGACCGAAATGAATGAAACTCATTCTGGCATCATCAGAATATCAGATCCAACCGACCCTATTTCAATGAATGAACACAAGGTCAGACAAGTGAAATACCTTAAAGGCCACACAGTGGTCGGTCTTGTTGGACAGCTGGAGCGTGGTGGAGACCTGTTTCTTCAACTCAACTATAAAAACACAAATCAAAAAATCCAGTAGAAAAAAGAATCAGATCTACTTCAAAAAAGACAGAAACTTACAGTTAAACTTGAGCTCTTGAGGCTCAATGCTGAGCAATTCTCCCTGATTCATCTCTTCCAACCTAATCAGAAATTAATAACAAATTAGGGTTTTTCAACCCCTGAATCGGAAATGGGGAAAAAGGGACGTGGGTGTGAAAAAGATTGAAACTTTAAGGCCGAGGTGATTAGGATGAGACGGGAGCGACGGTGGAGATTGAGGAATTCGAGATTCGATGTGTTTCAGGTGTGTTGAGTAAATCGAATCTTCTCGAGGGATTATTTTCTCTCTCTAAAACCCAACCTCGTTTACACAAGATTATAAAATATTATTTTATTTTTAAATATTAATAAATTCAGTAAAATTGAAATTTTGTCTCATGCTCAGATTTTGGGCTATATTGGGCCTGGCCGTAGTAAGCTAACCCTGAACAGAAACGGCGTTCGTTTTTCATGTTTTTGCTAATAAGTCTGGATAGAAATTTTATATTTACTAGACTAGCAGTTCTTGAATTCGACCTGTAGGACTGTTATAAAGCATGTCATCGAAAAATGAAGAAAACACTGAAAAAAACTTCTGAATGGTACCGACAATGTGTCACATAACCCCTAATGCCATCGCACATGGAAGACCATGCCCAAGTGAGCTGCATATACACAACAGAAGGACGGTGGTAGGGATGAAGCTACACCCATCTGTACCTCAGAGGAGCTGCAAAGGCCGGTTTCATCATGCACTGTTGTCTCCTTATCGTTCCCATCTAAGTCCGCTTCTCCTGTAGGCCCTTCTTGCCTCAGTCCGCCATACAGATAACCTGAAGTTGAAAGAAAATTATATCTGACACAAAAAACCTGATTTTAAACTTTAAATCATTTTAAGTTCAAACACGAGCTAGAAAAGTGTAAGATATCTGATGAGCCCAGGGGGATCAATAACCAATGTAAAAGACATTTTAAAACATGATTTGCCATATGTATTTCAGAAACATGAATGTGAGAAAACAAGAGAAAGCCTGCATTTTGAGGTTTGGGTTGGCTCATCCCAAGACATGGCATGTTCTGTTTGAACAGGCATTTAATGCTATAATATATTTCCTTCAATACAAATAGACGAACCCTCCCATAACTAATTCTCACTAAACAGTTTGGTTTCACCTACCTGCTAAAAATTGAGCTTCTCAGCAATATTAACTCTTCATTTTGAGAAAGAAAGATTTTCACCATACCATCATGTCCTTGGTCGAAACTGTTTTCTTTCTGCTGTGCATCTTGTTATCACTACATGCATGCAATGGTCGCATTCTACGGGGCACGAATTTCACTCATGAGCAAGGCTTAGTTTCTATATCTGCAATGGTAAGTGAAATGCTAAGTTTTTTTATTTAAATTCTGATACCCTTATCAAAGATGCTAGTAAGTAATGTTGCATACTGTCTTACTTTGTTTTTTACCTGCAGGGAACCATAAATTCAAATCGCCAAGAAACTGATGCTTCATCATCCTCTAAAACCATATCATCTATCACACCTGATCAGACAGAAAAAAATGAAAACAGTCGCGCGAGCACAGAAAAAATAAGATCAAGTATTGAGGTAAACATAGACAGTTAGACTGTTACACTATAACTCTGGCTTTAACATTGCACGGTGAGAGTCAAGATTTAAAACTAAAGACATTGTGCATGTTCCAGCTGTTAGAATAAGAAAATAATGTAGGGTACATGTTGGACTTAAGGAAACATGAAGGACCAAGCTTGGGCAGTAAGTTTCTAAAGATATTCAAGGTTTCCTAAAGATATTCAAGGTTTCCTAAAGAAACCAAATCTTGATTATCTACTTACCTAAACCAACCTTAGCTAGGCCAACATGGTTTCCTAAGACTTGTATAAATACCCTACTTGTGTACTCTTGTTATTTAGTACAATCAATACTCTTTTCTCAACTTTTCTTTGTTTACTTCCTTACTTGTCATTCTTCCACACTCTACAAACTCAATATACTCTGAATTCTTTCATGGTATCAGGAGCAAGATCCTAAACAACTTCCGCACATAAAAAAATCAAAATTTTTTTTCCACAAACTCTCATCATGGATACTCGAGTTGTGGCAATACCAGTGGTCCTTAAGGGGCCTAATTATGTTCTATGGTCTAGAATGGCCAGAGTTACCTTGGGGAGTAAGGGGTTATGTTCTCATCTTGAGGGTGATAAGGCCCCCACAATTACTACCAAGGGAGATGATGGGAAACCTGTCACAAGATGTGATGAAGAGAAGTGGCTACAAGAGGACTTATTGGTGATGACCATACTACAAGCCTCTTTGGATGTGTCAATCCTTGAAGCCTACTCTTTTTGTGTGAATGCCAAAGCCCTGTGGGAGACACTTGAGAAGGTTTATGGCAACACAAGTAATCTGAGCCGTGTGTTTGAGGTCAAGAGGGCACTCAACACCCTAAGCCAAGATAATATGGAGTTCACAAAGCACTTTGGGAGGTTCAACACACTATGGGCAGAATTGGAGACATTGAGACCTCAAACTATTGATCCTGCAATCCTCAACAAAAGAAGGGAAGAAGATAAGGTGTTTGGGTTGCTGCAAACCCTAGATCACTCATACAAAGATTTGTCAAACACATTCTAAGGGCAGACAAGCTCCCCTCCCTGGAAGAAGTGTGTGCACAAATTCAGAAGGAGCAAGGCTCCACTTATCTTTTTGAAGGGAAGAAGGAGTTAAGTGTGGCTCATAGAGTTGTGGATGAAAAGGCTAACCAGGTGGTTAACAAAGTTGATGAGAGGAAGAGTTTGATGTGTGATCACTGCAAAAAAAGAGCCATTTAAAAGACAAGTGTTGGATTCTACACCCTCACTTGAAACCTGCCAAATTCAAGCAACCACAAGCCAATAAAGCTAATGAGGACTCAACCGGACCTAAGGAGGATCAATACTTGAAGAAATCAGACCTAGATGCTCTCCTCCATGCCTTTAAGGAGAGCATGGGTAAGTCCAATGGTATGTCTCTCTTTGCTTCTAATAAATCTGATTACTGTATAGTCGACTCTGGTGCTTCACATCATATGATTTCGAACTCCAAACTAATCAAAAACATTCAACCAACAAAAGGACATGTAGAAATTGCTAATGGTGACCGTGTGCCTATTAAAGGATTAGGTATTGTTAGATTGTTTAATAAGGACTCTAAAGCTTACTTCATGCCTGATTTTACATCTAACCTCTTATCTGTCAAAAGAATTGCTACTGATCTTAATTGTTGGGTGATGTTTGGTCCTAATGAGCTTCGATTTCAGGATATTAAGACCGGTGCTCTTCTAGGTGAAGGTGTTTCCAAAGAAGGCCTCTATTTCCTTGACAACTTAGCTAGTTCCTATATTTCTTTGCATGATGAATCTTTTACTTTCAATTCAGAAGTATCTAATGCGAATAATGAAATTTGGCATGCTAGATTGGGGCATCCTCATCCGAGGGCATTAAACTTGTTGTTTCCTGATATTAAACTTAAACATGATGAATGTGAAGCATGTATATTAGGTAAACATCACAAATCAGTATTTCCAACTTCTAAAACATCATATGAAAACTGTTTTGACCTAGTACACTCGGATGTATGGACTGCCCCTTGCATATCTAGGGATAACCATAAGTACTTTGTTACATTCATAGATGAAAAGTCGAAATATACTTGGTTAACCCTATTACCTTCTAAGGATAGAGTACTAGATGCCTTCATTAATTTTCAGAATTATGTTACTAACCACTTCAATGCGAAGATCAAAACATTTAGAACAGATAATGGAGGAGAATACATGAGCAACGCATTCAAGCAACACCTAGCCAAGAATGGGATTGATCACCAAACGAGCTGCCCTTATACACCTCAACAGAATGGAGTGGCTGAAAGAAAGAATAGACATCTTATGGAGGTGGCACGGTCCATGATGTTTCACACTAATATGCCTAAGAGGTTTTGGGGGGATGCTGTTATGACAGCTTGCTACTTGATCAACAGAATTCCCACCAAAGTCCTCATGACATATCTCCATATGAGGTACTAAACAAAACCAAACCTTCCATTAATCATCTAAAGGTTTTTGGGTGCCTTTGTTTTGTGTTAGTTCCAGGTGAGCTTCGAACTAAGCTGGATGAGAAAAGCACAAGGGCTGTGTTCATTGGATATTCTGCCACCCAAAAAGGATACAAGTGCTATGATCCTGTTTCAAGAAAGGTCTTGGTATCCAGGGATGTGAAGTTCATGGAATCCAAAGCTTACTTTGACAAGGCAGGATGGGAGGAAGTGAAAGATATCTCAAACTCTCCATCAGACAAAGTTGCAGCCTTGAGAAGGATCATTGACAACTTCATCACCACACCTTCGGTCCCTAGCACATCTCCTTGTGTTCCCCATCCTGATCATGAGGGGGGAATACAGGATGATGCACATGATGAATCTGATGAAGATTCAACCACAACTCCTCAAGAAGTTGACTCATCAAGTCATGATCAGGAAGAGAACCAGGAGAGTTCAGATTCTGTGAATGAAGAAGATGAAGATCAAACTCAGAATGATCAAGAAGAGAATGAAGAAGAAGCTGATCAAGAACCAGAATCAATTCAAGCTGAGCAAACACAAACTCTAAGAAGAAGCACTAGGCTGAGGAAGTCTCCATCAAACTGGAAGATATTTTATAATGGTACTGCTGTTGCTTATCCTATTCAGTCTGTTTGTTCTTTGGATGGGTTCCCAAAGGATCACCGAAGCTTCATCAGCAAGTTGGACGAAGGGGAAGTCCCTAAACCTATGAAGAGGCCAAAGACCACAAGGAATGGATGGCTGCAATTCAAGAAGAGACCAAAGCCATGGAGAGGAATGGAACTTGGCATGAATCTGATCTTCCCAAAGGTAAGAAGGCCGTGACCAGCAGATGGGTATTCACCATCAAATACAAGAGTGATGGACAGATTGAGAGGTACAAGGCAAGGTTAGTGGCAAGAGGATTCACTCAAACATATGGGGAAGACTACCTTGACACTTTTGCACCTGTGGCCAAGCTCCATTCAGTTCGAGTCATCCTCTCAGTTGCTACAAACCTAGGATGGGATCTATGGCAGATGGATGTCAAGAATGCATTCCTACAAGGTGAGCTTGAAGAAGAAGTCTATATGCATCCTCCACCAGGGCTTGAAAGCATGGTCAAACCAGGTAAGGTTCTTAGGCTTAAGAAAGCTATCTATGGTCTAAAGCAATCACCAAGGCATGGTACCACAAGCTGAGCACAACTCTCATCAAAAGAGGATTCACAAATCTCAAGCTGATCATACACTCTTCACCCTCACTACGCCATCAGGTATAGTTGTGATCCTTGTGTATGTTGATGATATCATCATCACAGGAGATGACAAACAAGGTATACTCGAAACTAAAACTTTTCTCAATTCGGTTTTTGATATTAAAGACTTGGGTGAACTAAAGTACTTTCTTGGTATTGAGATGTGCAACTCGAAAGAGGGGTTATTCTTATCACAAAGGAAGTACACACTTGATCTTTTGTGTGAAGCAGGAAAGCTTGGAGTGAAACCAGCAAAGACTCCACTTGAGGAAGGATACAAAGTCATACGTGAGGGGGAGATTGAAGAAAAGCCCTTTGAGGATGAAAAGCTGTACAGAAGGATGGTTGGTAAGTTGATTTATTTAACTATCACAAGACCTGATATATGCTTTTCCGTGAATCAGGTTAGCCAGCATATGCAAAACACCAAAGATGCACCATTGGCACATGGTAGAGAGGATTTTGAAGTACCTCAAAGGCACGGCTGGTCAAGGAATCTGGATGGGAAGGAATGGCAACACCGATGTGGTAGGTTATTGTGATGCAGATTGGGCAGGAGATAGGAATGATAGGAAATCAACCACAGGTTATTGCACCTTCATTGGAGGTAATCTCGTGACTTGGAGAAGCAAAAAACAGAAGGTGATCTCTTGTTCAAGCGCTGAGGCAGAGTATAGAGCCATGAGAAAGCTAACAAATGTTGATATGGATTAAAGCTCTCCTCAACGACCTAGGCATCAAGATCAACACACCCATCACTATGCATTGTGACAATCAGGCGGCCATCCATATTGCATCCAACTCAGTGTTTCATGAGAGAACAAAGCATATAGAAGTGGACTGCCACAAGGTGAGAGAGGCTGTAGAGCAAGGAGTGATTCAGCTGAGCTACACAAAAAGTGAGCATCAACTAGCAGACATCTTCACAAAGGCTGCTAGTAGCAAGGTGTGTGAGTTCATCCATTCAAGGCTTGGACTCACAAGTGTCATCCCTTAGACATAACCCTGGCCGAAGGTTCTTGTACTCTTTTTGTCCTAGGTATGGTTTTATCCCATGTGGTTTTCCATACTTAGGTTTTTAATGAGGCAAGGGCTCTAGGGTCCAAGCTTGTCTAAATCCTTTAGTCAAGCTTGAGGGGGAGTGTTAGAATAAGGAAAACATGTAGGGTACATGTTGGACTTAAGGAAACATGAAGGACCAAGCTTGGGCAGTAAGTTTCTAAAGATATTCAAGGTTTCCTAAAGATATTCAAGGTTTCCTAAAGAAACCAAATCTTGATTATCTACTTACCTAAACCAACCTTAGCTAGGCCAACATGGTTTCCTAAGACTTGTATAAATACCCTACTTGTGTACTCTTGTTATTTAGTACAATCAATACTCTTTTCTCAACTTTTCTTTGTTTACTTCCTTACTTGTCATTCTTCCACACTCTACAAACTCAATATACTCTGAATTCTTTTCACCAGCTGTTTCACAGCCTACATTGCGCTGAATTTTGTTTCAGCTTAAGATAATGTAATTTCGTGTTATAATTATATGTATTATCAGGCAAGGATTTTACAAGAGCAAAATGCTGCAGCTCAGGAATATGATTCAAATGGTTCAGATGATGTTGCAGAAGATGTAGTTGTCATGGATTACGCACAGCCCCCACCGCAAGCCACCCATTCATAATGAAGAAAACTAGAGATAAATGTTAATTATCTATAATGGAAATTCTGAAATAAACATATATGTGACAACTAGAATTAAGTTATTCACCTTTTTCTGATACAGCTCTGTTTCTCTGCATTCTCACTGACAGAAATCAAGAGTTTGAGCTTCTATCTGAATAACAGCTGGTAAGAAAATTCAGGTATTGTTAATGTTTAAACAAAATAACTTGCACAACTCATTGCTAGATCTATAAATGCTTTGTAAAACCGGTACAAAACCGACCCATAACAATTTCAAGAGGAATCACATATTAAAGGCAGAACACCAAGGCTATGCCCATGTCACCAATCATCCTACTTTAAATACAACTGAATGAGCATGTGCCTATGTTTCCTGTTTTTCATAATCAGCAAAAAAATAAAATTTGACAAGTCGATTAGATCACACTTGTACTATTATGGGCACAAATCTGTTCACATTCTTAGCAATTATAACACAACAAAGTTAAAAATAACACCACGACAACTATTTGCGAGAACAAGTTCAGTCACGTGATAGCGCTTTCATACTCAGAAAGATAATAGCATGCATCAAATTTGTTCTAAGTCATGTCACAATCACTTGAAGAACCTTAAAAATGTAGATATTGTTCTCAAGAAGATGAGAACGAAATGACATCGGTAGGCCTCAGGTCAGGTGACTTCATGCTATGAACAATAGCTCTTTAACTATGAATCCAAGTGAATCATAAAGGCTGAAACCTACAAAAAATTCTGAAAGTTGACGTGAACAAATCAATCGGATTCATAGCAACAACGTAAAAAATGATCTAACCAAATCGGACCTCGTATCGAAAGGTCACAGACACACAGACCCCATGCGCAATCGTTCGGTTCCAAATGAAACTTTAGGTGGGAGAAATGAAGCAATAATCGAATTCAAGTAACGTACCGTGTCGTAAAATTTTCAGCGTACGATCATATCGTCGCTGCCGGCGGCGCCGAGACCTAATTCTACCTTCAAACGGTTGATTCGTTGACCAAGTCAAAATTTGAGAGACATGGAGTATTGGGAATTAGATCCAGTGCAGCTAAAGCTATTTGGTGCGAGCCAAAACTACGTAGTTTTGGAAAAGGGTTCACTCAAAACGATATAGGGTTATAGTAAAAAATGTCAAAACGACGTCGTTTTGGCCCTCGCAGCAAATAGCAGCGCTGCACCGGATCCGAATCCGGAGTATTGTCGTCACCGAGGTATAAACCGAGCTGATTGATTCGGTTCGTTGTTTATCGGACCGAACTAATTATATTTTCGCGTTTGTTGAAAATTACTGCTGTGCAGTCTTCATTAATTTTTTTCCAGTATGTGGGGCACCTAGCTAAACTGAACTCAGTTTACATTCACTTTTATTCAAATAAGCATTCTTACATACAAACATTTCAATTTGAACGATGATAAAATCACATTTATTAGAGTACACAATTCGTAATCAAGTAGATTACTACAACACACAACACAAGGTTTACAATGAAAGCAAATTACAACTTGAAACAATCAACAAGGCAAAGCAAATGATCAATAGACGTTACAACATATATTTAAAATAAGTCGGTAGTTGAAGGCAATATTCAGTGGGCATCTTTTATGCACATTTATAGCCGGAGGGAACACTCTTGCCACAATAGTTAAGCAACAAGGTCAATGAAACTGGAACGTTGAGGTGAGTGCCTAGAACATTAGCTTTAATGGCAGTGCAAAGGCAGACAGCGGCCTCAAGATCAGCAAGATTTTCTATAAGGGAGCAGCAAGGAGTCTTTGGTGGGGTTCCAATTACTAGGTGAACAAGGTCATTTAAAAGATTAGCACATACACCTAGCTTTAGAGTGTCCTTAGGGCAAGCAGCTGGCTTGGAAGGGGGTTTTGGGTGATGGTGTTTGTGGCCTTTAGGAGGTGGTGGGGGGCATGGAACATATGTAGCGGTGACCATGGAGAGGAAAAGGAGGTTGAGGGAGAGAAGAAGGGCTGTTGCTGCTAGTGCCTTGGATGCCATTGTTGCTTAAGAGATCAAACAAACACTTACCAACAACACAACCTAGAAAGAGAAGTTGGAGTACTGTATTGTGTTGTTGTGATGGAAATCATATGCTCGTTACTATGGTTTATATAGTGTTGGGAGTTGGGAGCGGAGCTTGATTTGGAACATGGAAATCTCTAATGGGGTTCGCTAAGCCATGTGGGGGCAGGGGCAGATTGGATCAAGGATGTATGCAAGCAAATGGAGTACTGTGTGAAGGGTCAAGAAGAATAAGCTAGGCTGTCCTGGCTGCTGTCGATTAGGGAGATAATTGTAGATCTTTTGGAGCCTTGTATCATGTTGTCTGAAATATAACTTGAGGCAAGCTTATTACGTACTTTTGTATCATCACTAGGCATGAATTTTTCTACCCACCAATAACAGTGGCGGCTAAGGATATTCACGGTAGACATTTTGAGGGATATACTAGAGATTAGGGTTTGTTTTTACATTTAAAGTCAGTACAGCCCTTAGGCTTTATATTTATTCAAATACTGATTTCAATGAGTTTAACTTCGACCCCTAACGTGTGTTTGGCAAATCAACTTTCTCAAATGAGTTATGTTTATACATGTTATTGTTCAATTCAGTTCAAATGAACTTACCTACAACACACATTCTCTCGTGCCGCTGTCAAGTTTGTCCGTAAATTGATGCAATGAAAGGTTGGAAGAACATTATCATATGGGATCATGATTCCCTTACTAGAAAAATCCATAGTGAAACAAATCAAGTTTGTCAGCAAAGGTAGCCATGGGGTAGCGGAGTTCAATGCATTTGATTAAATTACATTCTAATTGCCTTATTTGCATTTGCCCGTGACTCGATTCAACATCACAGATGTACAATATTCATATGATTGAGCAAGCTGGCTATCAATGACAAAAAAGGCATACATTCCACGATAAATTTAACATAAAGAGAAACATTCTTTATAGTTAGAGATAGGGTTTAGAACTATTTGACAGCTTCAAATCTAATTACTTTTCCCACTTAAACTTTCTTGAAAGCTATATTGATCTCGTCTGTTAGACTAGACTTTGCATAGGGTATATGTCACATTAGTGGATTTACTGGGCTCCTATAGTACTCTGAACTACGGACTAGAGTGAATGAAGCATACTGCATACGTACCGTAGAATCTAGGTGCGCATTGAGATCTCTATAACTGATTTCATTTGGTGATCAAAGCAAATTTCTGAAGTTGTCTTAGTTAAGTATGAAACACAGGCACGCAATAAGAAGGTACACGTATTAAGAAAGAATTTTTCAGGCCAGCAAAAATATCTTTGACAATTAAGGTCGATTAGGGTATTCAGGGGGCTGTTATTTCCGTAATTTGCTTAATCTAGTGACTTAAAGATTTTAAAGCTCTGCAACGTTTAGTGAAACACAGTTGTAATCACAGTTGTTCTTGCGATTTGATTATAGATGTGAACGAAAGTTGTTTTGTGTACATATCTTGAAAGTTGAAACAATATATCTGAATAAGAGATGACTAGAGAGATTCTTAATTTGACGAACAGTGGATGTTGAAGGGAACATAGGGAAAGGTATAGAGTGTGGTTTTCTGACCTTTATGGACTCATTGAAGTTTATCCCATTTGTGAACCCTAATCCAATCCTTACTAAAGAAAAATGACCTGAATTTGAACCGATCGAGAAAAGAAAGAGCGTCTCTAAATAGTACCATCAAAATGAAACCTAGCTTAAACATAAATTTCTTACCTTTTACAAAATCCTACTACTGATAATGGATGTCCTCGACGTTGGTAACAAGAGTGATTAAGAGGCAAGAAACACTGGAGTCGATGTGTGAAAAATCACGATCGGACTCGATCGGAGTTGCTACCCACGGCGTGCAAGTCGCCGGAGCAAGGAAGAATCTAGATAAGATTTAAATTTTCAATATTGTATTAAAAAATAAAAACTGTACAGATGATTGTTTATATACAAGTATGCCTATCTCACATATTTACAATTAACTCCCTAAACAATAGATAAATACAAATGAACCCTGTAGACTGGAAACATCAAGAAGGCGCCAAATGACCAGATTTAGAATTGCAGTCCAATACCCCCCCGCAAGCTGGAGAGTGGAGGAAATTCGTAACTCCCAGCTTGGATGAAAGATAGGACAGTTGATCAGCACATAGGGGTTTGGTAAACATATCAGCTGGTTGTTCAGAGGTAGAAATGGCAGACGGAAGTAATAAACCGGACGTCAAATGTTGTCGGACAAAGTGGCAATCAATGTCAATGTGTTTCGTCCGTTCGTGGAAGACTGGGTTCTTTGCAATGTGGATCGCAGCAAGGTTATCACAGAATAAATGGACCGGAGTGGGCACTGAAACAAACATGTCATGAAGCAAACGGACCAGCCAAACAACTTCACTACTCGCACTGGCCATCGATCGGTATTCTGACTCAGCGGAAGATCTAGAAACAATGGCCTGTTTTTTGGTTTTCCAACTGATCAGTGAGTCACCCAACATAACACAATAACCAGAAACAGATTTGCGAGTTAAAGGGCAGGAAGCCCAATCTGAATCGCAGAAAGCGCGAAGAGTCAAAGACCCAACGGCAGGGAAAAACAACCCTTGTGCTGGTGCCAATTTAATGTAACGAAGTACACGTAGAGCTGCTTTGTAGTGATCCTCATTTGGGAGCTGCATAAATTGGCTCAAAATATGAACACTGTGAGACAAATCAGGCCGAGTGATGGTTAAGTATATCAAACGACCAACTAAGCGCCTGTAAGGAAAAGGATCTGGTAGCAGGGGTGCTTCAGATAAACTCAGCTTATGTTTCAAATCCAATGGAGTCCTGGATGGCTTACAATCTAACAGATGATGATCACTGAGCATGTCCAGAGCATATTTTCGCTGATGAAGGAAAATGCCAGAGGTGTGTCGGGCAACCTCGAGACCCAAGAAATACTTTAGATTACCCAGATCTTTGATCTGAAACTGATCATGAATAAAATGTTTCACAGACTGTAATAGCTCAAGGGAAGTACCTGTGAGCACAACATCGTCTACATATACCAACAACAAAATCAGTTCAGAATCTCGGCGTAAAGAGAATAAGGAATAGTCATTTTTGCTCTGGATGAAACCATAACAAAGGAGGGCATCAGTGAATTTGGCAAACCACTGTCGTGACGCCTGTTTCAAGCCGTAGATACTCTTCAATAGTCTGCACACAAGACCTTTTGATTTTTCAGCAGAGTAAAAACCAGGGGGAAGGCGCATATAAACCTCTTCATCCAAAGTACCATGAAGGAACGCATTGTTGACATCCAACTGGAAGAGAGGCCATTTGTTGATGGAGGCAACAGATAATAAGCAGCGCACTGCCGTCATTTTTGCAACTGGTGCAAACGTTTCCGTGTAATCAATGCCCTCAACTTGTGTAAAACCTTTCGCAACTAATCTCGCCTTATATCTCTCAACCTGACCATCAGATTTGAGTTTAATTTTGAATACCCACTTACAGTCAACTACTGATTTCCCTGCTGGCAGCTGTGTAAGTATCCATGTGTTGTTAGTTTCCAAAGCAGCGATTTCATTTTTCATAGCAGTTTGCCAGGCAGGGTCACTCTTTGCTTGAGAATAAGAAGTAGGTTCTTGCAAAGACAGTAATGTTGCTGAGAAAACAGAATGTTCAGGGGAGCAATTCTCATTGCTCACAAATTTCTCAATCTTATAAGGTGTCGTATGAGTAGCACTACACACGTAATCCTTTTGCCAAACAGGAGGTTGACGGAGACGACTAGATCTGCGCACAATAACTCCAGGTTCAAGTGAGTCAGATGTTACATCACTGACTGGTACCATAACTTCAGAGTCATCATGACTGGTATCCTTGGAGGTTTGAGTCAGAGTGTCTGGTTCAACTAAATCAGGGTACTGGACATCAGGAACAAGATCAGATAAATTTGGCACTGGTGTATGAGCAATCGGAGGATCAGAAGCTGAAATTTCCTGAAACGGGAAAATATTCTCGAAGAACTTTATATTCCTGCTAACCTTGATCTGACGAGTAGTCATGCAGTATACCTTATATCCTTTCTGCCCATACGGATATCCCAGAAATACACATTTACTTGCTCGTGGATCTAGTTTGTCCCTTCCAACAGATGTAGTGCTAATGTAGCATAAACAGCCAAAAACACGCAAGTGTTCAATGTGAGGGGTTCTGCCAAACAATAACTCAAAGGGAGTTTTTCCCTGCAATACAGGAGTAGGGAACCTGTTTATCAAATAGGTTGCTGTTAATACAGCATCACCCCAGAACTTCTTGGGCATAGAGGCTTGTGAAATCAAACAGCGGGCAACGTCAAGGATGTGACGGTGTTTTCTCTCCACAACACCATTTTGCTGCGGAGTGTAGGGACACGAACTCTGATGTAAACATCCTTTAAGACTGAAAAAACTTCTCAAACGTTCATTAAAAAACTCAGTTCCATTATCACTTCGAAATCGCTTAACTGGCTTTCCAAATTGAGTAGAGACCATGTTGAAAAACTGAATAACAAGATCAGGAACCATAGATTTCAACTGAAAAAGGTAAGTCCATGTGTTTCTACTATAATCATCTACTAAAGTAAGAAAGTATCTGGAACCAGAGATAGTTTCTATGTGAAAAGGGCCCCATACGTCACAATGAACCAAATCAAAAATATCAGTAGACTCAGATGAACTTATTGGAAACTTTAATTTTGCCTGTTTCCCTATGGGACAAACAGAACAGTGAAATTCATCTTGATCAAGAGAGCTACCATATAGTGTATTTTTCACCAAAGATTTCAGTTTATTCAAGGGCAAATGACCAAATCTATTGTGCCAGATTTCACTAGTAACTTTAACTTGCAAAGCAACATTACTAACCTGGAAACTATGAAGTGAACTCCTCAAGCAGTAAAGTCCTCCAGTTAATTCACCAATCACTAAATTGTTCCTGTGAACTTGGTCCTGAATAACACACTGTGTGTCAGTAAAAACCACTGAACAACCATAACTGCTAGCCAGCTTACTGATAGAAATCAGGTTGCATTTGAAATCTGGCGTATAAAAGACATCGTGCAAGATCAGATCCTTGTTAACTATATGCTTTCCAGCAAAATTGACATAACTGACAAGTCCATTTGGCAGAGTAACAGAACAAGGTCTTGGCATTTGATACACTTCAGTGAGCAAATTCATATTGCAGCTGAAGTGATCAGTTGCTCCACTATCCAATATCCAAAAATCAACATTATTAACTGATTTAGTCATTGAGCATATACCTGCCATATGACTCACACCAGTGGACTGAATGTGAGACTTGTCTGGCAGCAACATTGTTGACTGCTCCTCTGCCTTGACCAAGTCTTCCTCCACCCCTTGATCCTCTACCATTTCCTCTACCTCTTCTGTATCCCGGGGGATAACCAATCAACTTGTAACAAGTCTCTTTACTATGTCCAGTTCCTTGACAATGAGAACACACCAATTTACTTTTGTCCATCTGCTGTTGACTTTTACCAAATCCTTGATCACCATAACTGCTATTATGTTGATTAACATACATAGCGGAAATATCAGCACAGGGATTCTGAGTCACAATTCTCTGACTCTCATCTTGAGAGACCATGTCAAATACCACATCCATACTTGGCAAAGCAGGCAGGGCCAGAATATAGGTTCTTATCTGGTTGTGAAAATCTCCAAGTCCCATGAGAAACTCAATTACTCGATTCTTTTCCCTTTCCTTAACTCCTTCATGGCAACCTACACAGGTATCCTCATTCATACATATTTTCCTTTCTCTCATAGCATCAAGCTCTTCCCACAACTTACTCAACTTCTCAAAGTAATCTCCAACATCCAAGTCTCCTTGAACCATATTAGTAATACTCTTACGAATTGCAAACTCTCTAGACACATTAGAACCTGCATACCTAGTGTGCAAACTGGTCCAAGCACTAGCAACATCCTTGGCATGTAAAATCCGACTAACAATTTTCTTTGAAACAGAACTAATCAACCATGACATAACGACATCATGACATCGCTGCCATTTAACAAGCGCAATAGGATCAGTGGGTTTAGGAAATTCACCTCGAACAAAACCTAGCTTCGACCTAGCCGAGAGCGCTATCTCCATGGACTTCTTCCAATCAATGAAGTTCTGCCTCCCTTGAAGTTGCCGCTCACGATTGAGACTCCAGTGACTTCATTGTTACTGATGAAGAACGGATCGAATGGTGCGCCAGCGTTCAATAGACGCGTCTCAATCGGACTTCCAGATGATGCAGACTCAGAAATTTGTGCCATGGTTTTGAGGACGTAAAACTGAGAAAATCGAACAGCTACCTTTGAGAAAGTTGCCGGAATCAGTCACGCCGCTCTGATACCATGTGAAAAATCACGATCGGACTCGATCGGAGTTGCTACCACACGGCGTGCAAGTCGCCGGAGCAAGGAAGAATCTAGATAAGATTTAAATTTTCAATATTGTATTAAAAAATAAAAACTGTACAGATGATTGTTTATATACAAGTATGCCTATCTCACATATTTACAATTAACTCCCTAAACAATAGATAAATACAAATGAACCCTGTAGACTGGAAACATCAAGAAGGCGCCAAATGACCAGATTTAGAATTGCAGTCCAATACGATGTAAACAAGAATCAAACAATAAAAATAGGAATTAGAAATGTTTTTTTGTAATTTACTGGCATGATTTACATGTAATTTATTATCTGAGGGACGTAGGATTGGCAAAATCAAGGTAACGGTTCAATTTAACACTCTTTTTATGGACTGGTTGTCTGGGTCAGCAGGTGACCTGAAGATTGACCCAAACCCGTCCCAAACTTCACTCCCAATCGGACCGACCTTGTCCTTAGTGCTCGGATCAGCCTGGTCTGCTTCGGCCCGCAGTGGCCCGGCCCAGGAGGAGTGCTCACATCTACCATGAACAATTGATCACATCCCTTCTTCTACACAATTCGTGGACCTTTTAAAGTGGAGATTGTTGAGACTCTGAGCCTCAACTGGTCCAACTTCTAAAGGCTCGAATTTCATGCGGCCTTTTTAAAGCAATTTTGCTTAAAGCATCTATAAATATTACTCGTAAAATCTTCGTTATTACTTTATCAATCATTAAAATGATTCTACTTCCATAGTCCATAAAAGTTAAAAAGTAAATCAAAAACAACTAAAGTCGTTGTTTTATCAAAGGAACAAAATTTGGAACTACTTTTATCGAATATAAGTTTACCAAATTGAATTATATATCGGAATTGACTGACTCGTGCCTATTCTACTTACTAAATGTCTAAAACAATTTTTGCGTGATTCAAATTTACTAGTACAAAATTGAAGTTCAAAAAATGGGAATAAAGGATGGAGCATGCACAAATGGTCATGGGTCATGATACCTTGACAATCCTCTCAAGGTATTTAAATCCTTTTGAGGCTTCTTTTTCAGTAAGTGCCTAGTTAATGAGAAACCCAATGTGATTCAAAATTCTCTTTGCATTTGTATCCATTAGGCATAGGGTTATATGGTTCAAATATCAATGATATTGTCCCCTGACCAACTCCGTAACCACTCAATTACCAGGTATGTACTACATTTATTCAAATTTCATAGGTTGCGTGCTGGTTGGGATACGTACGTAATTGAATACAAATAGTACTTTGAACTATAAAACTGTTTAATATTCAGTGTTTAGTTGTTAGTGGTTTGAGTTTAGGGTTACGTTTTAATTTGTTCCCTTGCTTTCCCAACTTTTGCCAGTTTCCATTCCTCTTCTATTATTTCATCTACAGTATATTTCCAATTCCAATGCAAGATTCCTATCTCATTCTATGTAGATAGTTAGCTAGTTATCCCTTTGTTTAATAATTGGATAGTTGATATTTTTGAAATATTTTAGCTATCCACCATTACAAACTTCACATTCGGGTTATGTGGATCCTGCCTGACAATGGATTTTTTCAGGTAGCATGAGAAATTTGGGTATATGAAATCGACCCCATACTTGAGCTAACTATCTATTTATTATCCAGAGTATTCACACTGAAAAATTAACCCTTAATTTAGCAATAACAATGTAGTGAAATAATATAAATTAAAATCAAAATAACCATCATCATTTGTTATTTGTTTAATAGAATTTCGAATAGTACTTCTCTCAATAGGTCATATAAAAAATTATGTTGCAAAATTATATGTTATATCCTATCTCGTTCATTAAAATAATATGATTATTTATCATTTCTAGTTACATGTACAATCAGCACTGATTAAATATTAAATCGTGTAGTAACAAAATTGGTTGATGCTTATTACACGTCAACTTTATTTAAGGCACATAGATCAACCTAACCATCTATATTTTTGTTTATCCATTCTCTAATTTGATTTGACGAAAATTTAAATCATTATATTTATCAAAATTAACAGATATAATTAGCACCCTCAATCCTGCATTACTCTCTCATCTTACTTGAATCTCAACCCTAAATTTACCCCAACAATCACGGCTGTCCATTTCCAATTAAAAGCTCTCATGAATGAAATGGTTGAAGCCTCATCATGACATTCCAACCATTTCTTTTAGTCACACACCATCTTTACTACTCTCTGCACCTTTAAACATTGTAGCTAAGATAAAGATTGAGAGTGCATCTATATATGCGTTTTGTTAAAGTTAAATAACTATGTAAGATTCGAAGTTTAGCTGAGAATATACATTCCGTCTCTTTAAGTCTTTTATTACACGCACTTAAAAGTTCTCTAGTTCAGCATCACAAGTTTAGAATTGATGTTCAAAAAGGAGATAAAATACAATAAGAAAAGGAGATAAATATACAATAAGCTAGAAAACTGCTTATTTTAATTCAATTGAGTTAAAAATTACTACGTAATTTGCTATTCGGACAACATTTAATGGGCAAGTTCAGTGAGTTGGTTCCTTTTCATTTAAGAGTAAATAACATGCAAGATCATGGATTACCTATTTATGTAAAAAAAGTAACCTACTTAATTTTTTAATGGGAAACCTAACCTTATATATTAGTCAACATTGCCTATCAAAATGGTATCCTGAAAATTATTATGTAGGCTCAATGAATGATAGCAAGCCAACGCATATGTGAGGAGAATGAAGTAATAATTCAACCAAGCTGCACCCTAAACATATTTCAGCAGGTCAAATAGTTGATAAAATTAAGAGTAGGTCATGACTCATGTATCAATTAATGTTACCCACGAGATGAAGTAAATTTGACTCTATTGTTGGGCTACACTATTAAATTGAATAAGTTGGTTTTTTAGTTTTGTAGTAAATTGTATTCAATAAATGATCTACTAAAAACTACTACCACTTACTAATCACTTTAGTCCTTCACCTCTTTTTAATATGTTAAACCATATACTCCATTTCATTTCAAACCATGATCTATTGATTAAAGCAGACCACCTTCACACGAAACTTAGAGAGAGATAGGGGAGAGAGTAAGAAAGTTGTTTTTTTGAGCTTTTTTAGGCGTGTCAATGGCGACTGGATGGATGAAGATGAAGTCTCTACAGTGCAAATCCAAAGCATTGGAAGATGTTTACACACCTCTAAACAACACCAGCAACATCCCAAACCCTAAACAGCTAACAAACCTCATTTCCATATCCAACTGCAGACAAAGTGTTCAGAACCTCAAAGACATTGTTGAAGTCTCCAAAAACCTACCCAAAACCAAACCCTACAAACCACCCCATACCCACAAACAGTCTCCTCTTCCATCATCCAAAACCCACCACCACCGATCAAGAACTTCAAGAATAGAGCCAACCACTGAAGATGCAACACTGCCTTTTTCAATACCTCAGGCAGCTACCGAGGCTGCCCTGTGCTGACTGAGCTGCCCGTGGTCACCCATCACGCAACGTTGTTGAAATAATCTTCCATACAAGCTGGTCTTCCAACAAGACATTTCCGGGTCGGGTCGAAATGATATTCAAAGTTCTACATGTATCCAAAACAGTGACCCGGTTCGAAGAATATAGGGAGCTAGTCAAGTCTAGAAGCGGTTCGGGTCATGCAGATGCTCCAAGATGCATAGCTGATGGAAATGAAGTAATGGGTTCCAATCCTTAGGACCCTCATCGCCGATGGCAGCTTAAGCACCTTCGGCGGTAGCCTTGCATGGGTAGTTCCGTCCGGAAAAAATATATGCACCTTTCCTGGAAGCGGTAGGGCCCATGAGAGCGGAGGAGGTGGTAGAGGAAGAAGGGCAATGTTGGTTTGTAGGGTTATTGCGGGTCGGGTCGGAAAGAAAATCGGGTTGATGAGTGAGGAGCAACGAGTTGGGGCTGACTCAGTGGGTGGTGAGAAAGGCGAGTTGTTAGTGTTTGACTCTCGTGCTGTACTTCCTTGCTTCCTTATCATTTACAAATTGTAATTGAATTTTTCACTAGCAAGTTAATTTATGCATTTTTCTTATTTAATTAAATTATTAGGATAAGTTTTGAGGAATTTTTCAATAAATTGATAAATATATAGAATTTATAAATGGGGAAAGTCTCAAGAAAAATATCAAAAATTAATTTTAAAAAATTTCTTCTGAAGTAAAGCCCTAAATTTCTACAAACGACGTCGTTTGATGCGCAACAGATTTCGGTGCGCCGGAGCATCTTCATACAAAACTCGATGGAAGTAGCGGCAGTCATTCCAATGCGCTGTCGTCTCACAAATCTCCGCCTCCTCTTCTCTTCCCTCCCAACCCACACCGCCGCCTTTCCCTCAACCCTTTTTAAACCCTCTCGCAAACCTTTCACTATCTTCGTCGCGTCATCCTCATCCACGTCATCATCGTCAAACTCGAAACGACAGCGTTACTTACCGCGGTCGCCCGCTCGTAGGCATTCGAGCACGCTGCGTGAGGAGGTGAAGAAGGAAGAGGGTGAGATGAAGAAGGAGAATGGGTCTTCGTTGGCTTCGACGTTTAATAAGAGGAGAGCTGAAGGGAAGGATAAGAATGATAAGCCTAAGAATTTGCAGCTTAAAGTCCGGAAACTTAATCCTGTTAACACCCTTTGTTATTTGCAGGTGCGTGTTGTTGATTTTATACGATTTGAATTGGCAAGGAGTGACCTTTTTAACTTAGTGTATGTGAATTTCCAACTTTGATGGAGTAGAGTACTAGTTGAATCAGATTGCTTCTGAATTTGGAATGCCATTTTTGGGGTTTTGGTCGTGCATATAGATTGTTTTAGATAGTGAACAATTTGTCAAGAATTTGGTATATTGAGTGACCAAGGTTATGGTTGAGCAAGGTTGCTTATGAATTTTGTGGCCTGTGGTAATTTAGTTTGGTTAGTAGGCTTTGCTGTACCTTGTAAGATTTTTTACAGTGCATCACGAGGTTAATTTATTGTTTGAAAGGGATTTATGTTTAGGCGGAGACATTGCAGTATGATAATTTTAAGTTGTAAATTTTCATTTTTCGTGATTTTGAGATCTCGGTAGATCAGATATATTTTGAGGTCAATACTTTGAGTGAAAATCTTTTAAAATTTTGAGTTGAGTGCATGAGTCAGAGAAACAACTTAGTCAATTATGATAACCAAAAGTCAGCGTAAGCCAAATAGCTGCAAAAGAACTGAGTGTATTAAGGCTTTACTTATGCAGTCAAATCAGTTCATTCATTGGATCCAAGCGCTACTTTGTGTTATTTTTGAAGTTGTCTTCTGTGCTCAGCTATCTTTTATGTCAAAATACTCTTGCATTATTGTCTTTATAAAACTCATTTCTTGACAGGATCTTCTATTAAGTATATCAACATTCAAAATTATTTAGTTTTTTCTGTCAAATTAATTTCACCTTTGGATCCTGCAATATTCTTACAATACTAGCTAATTTCAAAATAACGAGTCTGCATGGTGAGACTTATGTTCAAAAGTTAAGACAGGTATGTTTAAGTATGGCTGCTTATGACTTTCAAAGTTTCGTTTTAAAAACTTGGCTTACAGGCTTGATGGTATTGTCAGCATTTTTTCTTGGTTTTTATCATTGTCAGGTTAATATGTTTCTTGAGGTGGTATGAGTACCTTTGAGACAAAGATATTGCATGTAGTAATTTAACAGTTTGTGGCTTCCCGATGAAATAGTAATTTTAGTTGGTGTGACTCAGAGCTTCTGATGTTATTTATATATTTGTTGAATACAGATTCTAGGGACTGGACTGGATACGCAGGACACATCGCCATCAGTCTTGCTTTTCTTTGACAAGCAAAGGTTTATTTTTAACGCTGGAGAGGTAATTTCATTGCTGTGTTTTGTTAAAGCTAAATTATTCCGTGTTCTTGTGTTTCATCACAGCAGAATTAAATTTTGTTTTCTACAACACATGCTGTGTATCATGAAACTAAAATGGGTGTCTGACTAGTTGGTCAACTTTCATTTGTTGTTATCTGATTTGTCGGTTGGATATTATGGTTTATGCCACAATTACTTTAAATTTTGAGAAAAAGTTAATATAATGTCACACGTTGGAAAAGGTGAGTAGGGAGCACTTTATTTTCTTTGTTTATAACGTCTACGTTATGGCCGAATCCACTTCTGAAAATTATGTCATGGTCGATTCACACTTCTGAAAATCACGGTTAATGGAAGAACCTGCAGGTGAATTGGTATCATTAATCTTTAAAGGTGTATTCTATTTCAGGGACTTCAAAGATTTTGCACGGAACATAAGATTAAGTTATCGAAGGTACATTAGTAAATAAAAATTATTTTACTTGAAGATTTTTGTTTCATGTTGCTCAATTGCTAAGCTATTTATGTTACATATCTTGTTTAGATTGATCACATATTCCTGTCACGTGTCTGTTCTGAAACTGCCGGTGGTCTGCCAGGTATGAAGCACACTTTCGTGTATTCTGTACAATTCTCCAGTTTGTAGGGCATCTAATATCAAACAACCATGAAACAGTTCCTTTTAAATCTCAGGCCTTCTGTTGACTTTGGCGGGGATTGGAGATGAGGGATTGTCTGTAAGTTTCTAGTTCAACCAATGTATTCTTGTATGTAAAAATAAATGTCGTTAATGATGTAAACTGTGAACTAAATGTGAGTTTTTATAGGTCAATGTATGGGGTCCATCAGATCTCAAGTATTTAGTGGATGCAATGAAATCTTTTATACCAAATGCTGCTATGGTCCATACTCGTAGTTTTGGACCTGATCACTCTGATGGTCGCCGAGTTCCTGACTCTCTTAAGTCTGCAAATCCTATTGTTTTAATCGATGATGAGGTTGTCAGGATTTCAGCCTTCCTTTTGCAACCGGGTAGTAGAGAAGAGCCTCAACATGAGCAACTGAATGGAATTCATAAACCGGGCGATATCTCTGTTGTTTATGTGTGTGAACTTTCTGAAATTAAAGGAAAGTTCGACCCAGCAAAGGCTGCTGCTTTGGGTCTTAGACCCGGTCCCAAGTATCGTGAACTGCAACTTGGAAACTCGGTGAAATCTGATCATCAGGATATAATGGTAAATTCTGATCTCTTAAATGTTTCAACTCAGTGGTGCACAATTTATTAAATTCATTTTCCCTTTTTCAGGTTCATCCAAGTGATGTAATGGACCCTTCAATTCCCGGTCCAGTAGTTATTCTTGTCAACTGTCCAACTGAGTCTCATGTTTCTGAGCTGTTGGCTACCGACTCTCTTACCCCATTTTATATAGATTCTGATCATTCACCAGAGGATGCTAAAACTGTGAATTGTGTTGTTCATTAACGCCCTCTTCAATTTCTAAGCACACTCTACCAGAAGTGGATGATGAGATTGGGTACTGCTCAACATATAATGGTTGGACACGAAATGTTAGTATAATTTCTGCATCTACCAGTTTCTACTAAATATCATATTAATGGCTTATCACTTCACGTTTCATCTTTTTTTCTCGTTTTGCAGGAAGAATGTAGAGATTCCATTTTGAATGCCAGTGCAAGAATCGCAGCGCGCCTCAACCACATATGTCCTTACTTTTTCCCTGCCAGGATTTTGGTCTTGCCGTGAATCAACTGTTGGCGTTCTGACTCCCTGTGAGGTACATAAGCTATAATATTTGCTTAATGATTTATATTATTTCCATTTTCTTTAATCCTTTTGTGGCGTGTTATTAATCTCTTGACTTCCAGGCAAACAAGTATTGTAAAAGTGAACCTGCTGAGAATCTTTTGAAGGTAAATCTTCACAACGGAATACATTAAGAATAATTCGACTGATAATATGGTTACTGTAAATTATTAATGATCTAAAAACCACTTAAAATATTTTTACCGCTTCAGTTTTGATATTTTTCTTATACTCTCATGTTATTGTATCAGTTCCACTTGCGTCCTATATCACAACTCGGATTAGACAGATCTAGTGTGCCAAGCTTGACAAACCCTTCACGCATAATTGAAGAGTTACGCTTGGAAATTCCAGAGGTCGATGATGCAGCACGAGAAATAAGTGAGTTATGGCATGATAAGGGATTAGTAAAGGATGACATACTCTCGGCAACAGATAATAATGTAATGATCGAAGAGCCTTGGTTGGATGGCAGTACACTTCCAGCATGCTTGGAAAATATTACAAGGGAGGATATGGAAATTGTTTTATTAGGAACCGGGTCGTCCCAGCCCTCCAAGTACCGTAACGTTACCTCTATTTTTATCAATTTATTTTCTAAGGGGACTATGCTTCTTGATTGTGGTGAAGGAACCCTGGGTCAGTTAAAAAGAAGGTACTTACATTGCTTCATATGTATATTCCTTCCATAATAAATTATGATTAGTAAATTTATTATGGATAAGATTTTCATTTACCGCTGCAGATACGGTGTGCAGGGTGCCGATGATTTAATTAGAGGTTTAAGGTGTATATGGATTTCCCACATTCACGCTGATCATCATACTGGCCTTGCAAGAGTACTTGCACTTCGATGCCAGTTACTTAGACATGTGCCACATGAACCCCTACTAGTTATTGGGCCAAGACAACTTAAAAGATATTTGGATGCGTATCAAAGACTCGAAGATCTGGACATGCAGTTTCTTGATTGCAGACATACAACTGAAGCGTCTCTTAAATCTTTATTAGGAGATGTTGAGTCAAATGGAGGAGCTAAAAGTGAAACTACAAAAGTGATTCAGACTCAGAATGTTGACAACACTTTGTTTTCTAAAGGAAGCCGCATGCAAAGCTATTGGAAAACACCCAATAGTCCTGATAATAACGCGGTTATTCCTATCGTCAAGTCTATGAAAGAAATACTAGCCGAATCTGGTCTAGAAAGTTTAATTAGTGTCCCTGTCGTTCATTGCCCTCAAGCATTTGGTATTGTTATAAAGGCTGCTAACAGAACAAACAGCGTAGGTAAGTTGATCCCAGGGTGGAAGGTAGTTTACTCTGGTGACACTAGGCCCTGTCCAGAACTGGTCGAAGCCGCCAGAGGAGCAACTGTTCTTATACATGAGGTAATTTATTTCTGAATGCATTATTAAGTTATTAAAAAATCTCCTTTTAATCATCCACACATTTTTTGTTTAATGAATAACAGGCTACATTCGAGGATGGCTTGGTGGAGGAGGCAATAGCCAGAAACCACAGTACAACAAAAGAGGCTATTGAAGTTGGAGATGCTGCCGGTGCTTATCGCATTATACTATCGCATTTCAGTCAACGATATCCTAAAATACCAGTATTTGACGAGGCCCACATGCACAAAACCTGCATTGCTTTCGACATGATGAGTGTAAACATGGCTGATTTGCCAGTGCTCCCTAAGATCCTGCCATACTTGAAACTATTGTTCAGAATGAGTTTCTGATAGAGGAAGAATCAGAAGAAGCTGAGGAAACTGTAACAGCTATTTAACTTTGACACCTTTAGTCTATAACTGTTGTCACAATATCATTTATATCCAATTAAGTTTTTACATGACTCTTGATTATAAAAAAATTGAACTCACAACAATGTTCGATGTTGTCTGCTTTAACAATCTGTTCTTACATAAGCCTGGTGTACAAGCAATTGTTAATGACTTCAATTTTTATTATTTGAAACACTTTCATCCTCCGAATGATCAACTTCAAGTTCCTTACGAAATCCCAGTTCCCCTATGTCTTGTTTGGCCATTAGGTTCCTGAAAATACGTGAACAATGACAAATGGAATATATTTACTACCACAAAAATGCTTAGTACTACGAGGATAGACTATAGAGTATGCAAGAGAATGACTAGTTTTGGTTTAAGTTACCGAAGCAAATTTTTATAAGAGAAGATGGATAACCATCATTATATCGTAAGATGGCTGGAAATTCACTTACTTTGCCATCCGACACTCCAGGTACTTTTTTGAGAATAATCTGCACTTTTCAGACTTATGACCACCTAATTTGAGACAATCGATGTACTCTTTCTTCTCCTGAGAGTGAGTGAATTATAAATGAGAATGATGCAGCCACAACTAACTTTGAACTAATTAAGGCTAAAATGATGTTGATTTTGAAAGAGTAGATACACTACCACGTCACATTCGTGATTATGATCCAATGGGAAGACTCCTTTCTCTGGCGGAACAGGTCTCGCTCCTCTATTACCACCAAAAGCTCCACCTGATACAAGCACAGTTGAATAACAGTATTAATGAAAGTTGGAAAATTTAGTTCTCCAGCATTTTAACCGCATTAGCTTAATGGTAGCAGTAGTAGTAGTATATTATTATTTCAAGTATGGTTTTGGGATCTAGCATTATATTTCTGGGATAAGGAAATAGAGGTCAAACAAATCACCAAAAAGACCCAACTTCACCGCCTAGAACGATAAAAAATTCATTATCACTAGAACTGAGATCAAAAACAAAATCAAATGGTGCATCAACAATAGTAAATAACAGGAACATGCCGTTGAAAATCAGAGTCTCTATCAGCTGTCTAGCTAACTGACATGATAAATTAATGGATCATTACTCAACCTGCACTCATCTAAGCTTGGTTGTGATATAGCAATGGACCTTGACTTCTGGCAATGAACCTGCGAGAAATACCAATATCGTTCAAAAACTTGTACTCTTACCAAATACCAACTAACAAAACACATTATCTCCTACGAATCAACAAGGCTATAACGAAAAAAGTAGGGTAACAAAAAAGCAAAATAATCATATCCTAAGTTCCTAACTATCAACAAAAAACACCTCGGAAGCAGGGATTCGTCACTTGGTCCGCGAGTCGCGCAATCCGTGCGCCGCAGTGCGCGGTGGTGCGGCAGTGCACGGGAGTGCGCCACCACCGCCGAGTTTTGAACTGAGTCGGCAGACAGGCCGCCGCTGACGAATCGTGCACGACTTAGGGTTACTTGGGGAAGAAGGAGAATCTAAAACATAGTTAGCCGGAGTGAATAAGGGTTACGGAGATGAAGAATCGAAGAGGAAACGATCGGCGGCTGTAGGGTTTCGGGATGGAAAGAGAAGACAGTGAACAGTAACTTTACTTTGGTTAAACGCTGTGTTTCAATGTTTATCATTAATTAATCGGGTTAAATATTCAACCTTTCCACACATTCAGATTTTAAAAATCAACATTCAAAGGTTGACTCTTTATATTTAAAGAGTATTCTTAATTTTCTTATTTTCATGATTTGGTTAGTAATAAAGTTTATCTCCATATGTAGAAAATCATTTACAAAAAAACAAAAAAAACTTGTGATACCATTATTTGATATATTTTTTTTGGTATAAGTAAAATGTAAACTTTTTTTTGAAAAATTTATGTAAAATATATATTTTAAATATTTAATTGTTTGCCGAATCCCACCGCACCCGTATCCCTATTTTTGGAAATTTGCCGAATCCACGAATCCCCCCACCCGCACCCATGCTTCCCAGAAAAACACTAATAAGTAAGAAGTACCTATACAATGCATATGGCCACAATTTGAGATAAACTTCATAAAAACTGTAATCCTAAAAGCACAAAATTTTACAATAAGGGCATTTCACATCAATAATGTGAAACCCTAAACCCTATAAAATTAACCAATTCAAAGCGCCAGAAGGATATGTACCTGAGATTGGATTCAGCTTGAATTTAAAACTGGTGAATTGACTAGCGATTTCGTAATGACGGGATCAAGCCTCGACCGCCGTCAACGTCAATTGCTATACTGAGTCGTTGCGACAGTGGAAATCGGGAGTAGATTCGAGGCGGATGAGGAAGATGCAAATGGCCCAGATATGTAAATTGGCCCATGTATATGATATATAGAATCCCATTGTAATACATTCTGATTTTGCATATCTAAATTCTAAATTATGCATAATTAGTTTAAGAATTGAGTTCGGATGTAGAGATATATGTCATTTTTGTGAGACTTAAGGACATAATTTTAATCGTTAATTTGATTAATTCGACGGTTGAGATTAAAATTGATTTTAATTAATTGGGTTGTTGAATTTGCAAAAAAAACGACGGTTGATGATTGACGGTTACCGCTATCTGTTTTTCCTACCATAATCTTTCGCACTAATTTAATACTATATTTTACTATCACCATTTTAGAGACTACCCATTGGGGTGGGATGCTCTAGCTAGTTAAGGGAAAGGTTACGTTATTTAATGATTTTCAATTTAATCCAAAAACTTTGTAAGTTTTGTTTTTTTAAACGAAAAGCAATGTTGGCAGTAATGAGTATGGCATGAGTTGTACAAAGAGCAGCAATTTATCGGTTAGGCATCCGATTTATGATCTCAAATGTCGCTTCAAATCCTCTTAATATATTCCCGCCTTAAGTCTGAGATTTATACGAACAATTTTTTCTTTGCAAAAACGAGAATGGCAAGGCTTCTGGCTATGGATATGTTGGAAAACAATTGGACCACAAAAGACACTTAAGCTCGATCCATTAAGAACTGTCTAGCAGCTACGATACTTCACGTAAGCACTTTACTATAACTTTTGGTGCATTCACTTCACATGAAATTACACATCATGATGACATGATCGACCAAAGAAAAAATAAGCATCAAAGTCCCTTTTAAAGTTTTTTTAGATTTAAATTCATCATGATGATCTCAGTTAGTAACCGAGATTTTAAGTGTCACAAGTCAAATTAAACTGAATTTGATTTTAAAGAAACAGAGCAGCAGATGTTCTCTTTTGGCATTTTCCTCAAAGTTGATCTTGTGTTGTGTCCATAGTAGCACACACTTCATTTCCGTGATGATTAGTACATTAAGAAAAAGAGGGTTCTCTTACGGTTACATATGAAGCCTATTGTCCTTTTTGACACATAGGTGTTACATATGGATCATATAGCGACATCTGCTCGGCTGCTCGCTATGTTTTCTCGTGAGCCCCAACTTGTGATCCCTTCTCATCTTTTTTTCAGTAAACCCTAAATGTTCATGTATCAATGTACTAGCACTACTACTTTTTGTTATCTTGAATGGATCCTAATTTTGTGCAGCTGGACTTAGTGTCAAGTGTAAAACTTAAGTCCACATAAATGAAAGGTACGTTGTTTGGTATCAACCAAAAGCCAAATACAGAGAGATTCAGATATAAATAGAGATGGTTATCTACCCGTTTTCTCTACAACTAAATACATTGTAGTAACTACACATTTGGTGGCTAAAAAATATCCAAGTCTTTATTCCAATCTACATAAATGGCACCACAAGCTGAGCCTGAATCTACCCTTGGCTCAAAACCAAAGATTTTTAGTTTGCCAAAGCCGTCCTCCAAGCTCTCTTCAGAAGGATTGTCTCGTACAGTTTCTGATATCTCACTAGAGCTGACGAAAGAGGTGGTTTTTGAGATAAAGGAAGCAAAGCTCCAACCGATATCTGAAGTAGAAGACGCCAAGTGTGAGTGTTGTGGGATGACTGAAGAGTGCACAACCGAATACATAGAAAAAGTTAGAGGCAAGTTTTCCGGGAAATGGATATGCGGGCTTTGTTCCGAAGCGGTGAAGGAGGGCATGGAGAAAAATGGAGGGAAGGGTGAAAGCTTTGAATACTCATATGACTGCATGTGCTAGGTTTAACAAGTTTAATAGGGCTTACCCTATTTTGTACCAAGCTGAGGCCATGAGAGAGATGTTCAAGAAAAATGCTAGGGAAGGGGTCTTATGGGGCAAGTCTATAAGCCTTCGGGACGTCAAAGGGGGGCAACAGAAAGGCGGTGGTGGTGGTCTTGCTAGGAGTTCAAGCTGTATCCCGGCCATCACCAAAGACTTGAAAGGTCTGAAGATGTAGAGATAATCTAAGTTCACTAATTGCTTCTAAACAAGTTGAGTACAGTTAGATCATTCACACGGTAATGTAGTTTGTGTACGTGGTGGTACAGTGTTAGTGTAACTTGGGTGACTAGAGATATGTGCGAAAGTTGTCTCTCGTCGTGGTTATTCTAGTGTGTGTCTCTAATACTTAACCCGTCAGCCTGAAATAAATTGCATGAACATTTCCTTGGTAAAATCTTGAAATTTGCATCATATGCCTCTCTTAACAAGCTCTTTAAATAGAGCACAAGATGATAGAATGCCCCTTATAATCTGAAATAATAAAAAATAACTACTTTGATAAGCAAACACGAATTGATTTTATATATAATATTGCATTAATTTCAATTTTAAGGTATATGTTCTGCTGAATATTTCTATTCCAAATAACCACTCAATGAATTGTACGTATATCTTTGTCTGATTTAAAATTACAAATCCAGAACAAGGACATATCCTGAAGATGATTATCCAATGATCACTTGGACTTATTCATTTAATTAATACTCCAACACAATCCAAAAATTCAAAGTCAGAGCAATTTAATATCCTTAATACCAAAACAGAGATGACAAAAGGGGCCTCTCCCTCATTTGGTTTGTTTAATTTTATGGAAAATGGTTCACCTAATACCTCTCATTTTCACTACCATACACACAATGACACTAATTTTAACAGCTGAAATGGTTTAGCTACAGCTGCCTAATTAAATCCCATAACCCTCCAATCCAACACAAAGTTGTTCACCATAACTATCCAAATTCCCCTCATCCTCTCAAATATAATTTTTTTAAATAAAAAACAATACAATTTAAAAATAGACCATAAATTTAATATTCATTAATATATTTTTTCAAAAAAAAAACTCAATTTTTTATCATATTCAAAATTGCCACACAATGTCTTAAACGCATCGTTTAGTTCACAAATATATACTCCAAAACTCTGCCTTGAAAAACACAACGTTCACAAAAACAAGAAAAGCTGAAGATGAACAACCACCAACGCGACATGTCATCATCGGACGGAAGCGACGTCATCCTCGCACCGAATCATCCAATCGGAATCGACCCATCTTACGGCCCACTCCCCTCCATCTACTTGTTCTTTATGTCTATCTGGTTCGTCTCCGTCTGCTCTTGGACTCTCAACACCTACAAAAACCGCCGCTTTCAGGTCAGTCAACGATTCCGTGCTCTTCCTCGTTTCTGAAATTCAACATTGTGGCTTCGTTTTTATAAATATTAGTCGATTGGGTTGTTAATTATTTATTAGTATCAATTTCTTAAGAATATAGAAGAAATGATTTGAAAAGGATTTTATTGATTGTATTATAATGATACATAGGGAAAGTATCATGTGGAACCCCCACCTTTTCATGAATCCATGAATCCCTCTTTGCATTCGTTGATTGCATTTACTGTTTGCATTTTGGACGCATCAGATTGTGTCAGCGCATTAATGAGCATGTGCAAGCATTTGTCATGTGCAACTCACATGTGCAGTTCAAAAATGCAAACACGTGGCACAATCTGGTGCACACAAAAAATGCAATCAAAGGTGATGAAGGGATCCATGGATCCTTGAAAAGAGGGGGTTCCACATGATACTTCCCCATGATACATATGTGAGATTTATATAGAGCTCATACATGCTAATAATAGATTAAGGATTTGACTAAATAAATGTAAATGAAATTAATTTGGTAAACCCTAATAAATTAGGTTCGTGTATTCTAACACCCTCCCTCAATTTGACTGTCGAAGAAAAGTCAAGATTGCACTTGTATTCCTTGAACAATGGTAGCAAATAGATATGAACAGAAATCTCTTCTCAACATAAATAACAGTTGAGGAAAAATCATCTCAATAAAGGTGGAGGAAAAATCATCTTACACCATAAACAGCATGGACGGAAGCACGTCTCACAATAAACATGGTTGAGGAATAAGCATCTCAACAAGGATGGAGGAATGATCAGGTTTGGATAGATTTGTGAGATATGGAGACAATTGAAATCCAGCAGAGCAATCACTTGTTGGCAGAGGAATGGGCGGATGTGGTCTTATAACTTAAGTCGAGAGTGTGTAAAGGTGATGATGGCACTTGCAACTAGGAGTATACAGTTAGAAGAAATTGTGATAGGATTTGATGAAAGCCGATGATAGGCAGAACTTGGCAGTTTGATAGAGTTTAGTTTTTGAATGAAGGCAATGTATGAGGCAGCGGAAAACATAACAAAAAATGAATTGAGGTGAGGCATTGGCGCACTTGCAGCTGCACCACCACCTCTGAGTGAAGCGACAATGGGCCTATCAGAGGATCATGGCTCTTGATACCATCTTAAGAATATAGAAGAAATGATTTGAAAAGGATTTTATTGATTGTATTATAATTATACATAGGTGAGATTTATATAGAGCTCATACATGCTAATAATAGATTAAGGATTTGACTAAATAAATGTAAATGGAATTAATTTGGTAAACCCTAATAAATTAGGTTCGTGTGTTCTAACACAATTTAGGTTGAAGATTGGTTTAGTAGATTTATTGATCTGATTGTTTGTTTGTGGTTTTTGGTTTTGTGATGTGCTGCTAATCTTATTTCAGCAGGCTAACAAGTTGCAGTGGGCACTGACTTGTGTTCCTTTGATCAAAGCATTGCAACTCGCACTGTCATTCCTTTTTTGGTGCGTTGTTTTAGTATTGCATTGCCTTTTGACACTTGAGTTTTAAGATTATTTGTCATCTGTCAGATTGTTTCTTGATATTTAACATTTTATCTTGCAGGTATTCGTGTTACAATCATCAAGTATGTTCATTGTGGATGTCATTCGGGGTTTATGTTACAGGAGTACTTTTTCAGACTGCTTCGTTTACGTCTTTTTTGTTGATTTCTCATGGATATTGTATCATATGCGAGCGGCTTTCAGTATCTGAGTGCCGCACAACTGCTGCACTTGGATGTGGCTTCTATTTGACCTTAATTGGACAGAGAGCATCTGTTCCTTTCTTTTCAGTAAGTATTCGACCCCAACCCTGGAACATGATACTTGATGTGAAATTTCCATAAGGTGTGATGTGGCTGACTGACATCTTTTTTTGGCTTTTCTTGAACTAGGTTCTGCTTCTTCTTTGTTACTCGGTGTCATTTTATCTTATATTCCACCACATATCTCAAAACATACGGATTCTGCAAGACCAATTAACATTTATTGAGGATGAGGATGTTCACGCAATGCGTGACGCCGTGCACACAAAATATATAATGTTCAAGTATGTAGTGTGCTTGTTGCTGTCTTCAATTTACTTTCGGCTAGTTCCGTTTTGCTTCTCCAACTGAGAGAACAAATCTTAGTATCTTTTATTTTACGTGATTCAGGAAATTTCAGGGGGCGATGCAGGCAGTTGTTATAGCGGAAACCATGGTAAGCATGTCATTTGTATATATGTGTTTTGAAATTTTAATAACATTATTCTAAGTTCACTTAATTTTTCAGGTATTTATTAATGTGGATGCTTCTGTGGAACACTATTGGCTTCGATTATTTATTCGAGAGTGGACACAGTTGTGCATCCTCCTATACATTGGGTACGCATCAACTATTGGCGCGACCCTTCAGAAAATAGTACTATTTATGTGTCCTTCGAGTAATGATTTTGTATTTATTCTAAAAACTTTGTTGTCTCTACAGATGGGTATTCCGATCGAAAAATGTAGCTCCACAGTTCTCCGTTATGCCAACAGTAAAGGCCAAAGTGAATGTCACAGTGCCTCCAATTTACAGCATTGTGAGTTTTAACTGTCAAAATTTTACATACATGTGCCATTTTGCTTAATTCCATTTATAATTATTTGTTTTAAATTTCTTGAGCGCAGTTCGATTACAGTATAATGTTAACATTTGAGATATCTTTCATATTGGTCTTATGTTTATAAATGTATGACTTCAGGAGATGGATGCAGCCTCTTTTTATAATCTTAGAAGCCATGAATGGCACTTAGGCGTGGTATGCGAATATACTTTCAGTTCAGCTTTCTTGATACTTAATTTTTTGTTTCAATGTTTCATATTTTATTTAACTGTTTTGCTCTGCCAATGTAGCAGTCCTTGCATTTTCAAAATGGAGATGAGAGCAAACCTATATTAGTTCTAGTCCAGCATCCGCACGAATATAGAGCCACTTCTCCAACCCACACATGGAAATCATCACAAACTCAATAAGTTCTGTTCTTATTCTTCATCAGTTGCTTTCCAGAGAGAACGAAAAATGATGTTGTCAGTCATTTCATGCTCTTTATTCACCAGTGACTGGTAGGAATCAGGGAGCAAATCTTAGTTTTTATAGCCTAATCTATAGGCATTTTAAATCAGGGTTAGATTATACTTAGATTAGGAAACGCAAGCTATCTCCTGCTGCGTTATTTGGCGCAAAGCGTGTATATTCTTTCAAATGTTTCAATCACTGATGCTTTATAGAACTGAGAGAAGCTGCTAAGTGTGGCACTCCCTTTTGGTGTAAAATCTTGTTCTGCTCACATATCTGAAGTAGTTTTTATGGAGGATTATTAGGTTAGATAGGACAAATAGTTACCACCTTAGCCTTTGGGATATCCTTTACATTATTTAATGTGATAAATCATGGTGAGATGTCAAGCTGCAAGGTTGTGCATTGTTAAGAACAACATGCTAATAATCATCAGCAAGAAACTGTGGAGACTCAGAAGGCTTCTTCTCTAAGAGGCATGACGAGAGTAATTAGAGTTCAGACATCTTGAAGGTAATAGTAAGGATGTTACTGTACTGTTAATGTTCGTTTTGCAACAGATGAATGATGGACAGTGACTACTGACTACTGCGCATGTATAATAAATAACAAAGACCTGACAGAGCAAATCCAAATAGACAGCACTCTGAAAACCAAATAATTCCAAAAAGACACCATGTTGAAAAGCTTGAACTTGAAAAAACCTTTTGTAAATTGATACACTTCTACAAATATGGCTGCATAATTTTGATCAACTTTAAACTTTGCATCTTCTTTCGTAACCTCAAAACAGACTGACAGAAGTCTACAGGGACAAGTCCCTTATACAAAGTCCATGATCGAGAGAGCAAAAATAAGAAAATCAAGCTCAAAGCTGAGTTTGATGCAAATGTATTTGAACACATAAATTTGAAAAATGAGCTTCAATGTACAGCATGGAGTTATACCTGTCTTTCTACATGTCATCATCATAAGACACCTGATCCTCACCCACGTGTGCTTTCTCCTCAACCTCTTCACATGATCATTCATCATTCATATAATCATGGATGTGAGATGGATATCCCTCGCAAAATTCATCATCAGAGAGCTGTCTGTCATATACCCTCTTAGCATTCTCATATTAGTCCCCGCCATCGAGTGTCTTCTCATATTCCTCATAATGTGACTTTTTGTCATCTGCCTTCTCTGCATACCCCTCAGATAGCTGCTCTTCTTGTTTCACAACTTCATTGGCTGGCTTACTGTAAAATGATTTATCTTCTTCATATACTGAGGGTTGACCCTCTATCAGCTCGCATGGAGTTCGCTTCTCGATCTCGTCCGGTACTGCAAACTTCTCAGTAATATCACTTTCTGTTGCTTTTGAATCTTCATCTCGCTGGGAGGCAGTCTCCTTTAGCAAAACATTTTTCTGCGAGGCCATATCATCATCAGTGGGCTCCTTAGCTGATGGCGAGATTTTATCATGTTCTCTGATGTCTCTAGTCACCCAAGTAAACTGCAGATCATGCCCATTCAAACGTTTAGCACTATGGAATGCCTTCTCCGCTGATAAGGGATTGTCAAAGCTTATTATGGCTGTAAGACATTCATCCGTGTCTGCATTTACCAGCTCCACATCATATACCGTCCCATACAGAGAAAAATGATCTCTCATAGTAACAATCTGTGCAAAAGAAGAAAATATAGAGTTAGTTTCACGGTTTAATTTATACAGTGCAAATAAATAGATAATGTAATTGAAAACCGCCCATCCTGAGGAGACATGGATAATTAATGACTAAAACACTTTACCACACTTACCAACTGATCACCAAAAAGTAACAGGAAGAGATAAACTTACATTTGTTAGATCCCTTGGTAAAGGAGGAACTATTTTAAATGATCTTGGCAGATTGTCCAGTTTTCTTCTGTTCATAAGCACATTCTCTGCTTCCGCCGATGGGGGATTAATCACATTCAGAGTTGTCGTAGGATGGGACAGCGCAGTTATCTCTGGGTTGGGATCCTGGACTAAGGGTGTATTTGCTAGATTCACCTTCTCTGCCACCTCTACTGCTTCTGGTAAGGTAACTGATGAACTGATAACAGCAGACTGTGGAGCTATTCTTTTTACATTATCAACAGTCGTAGATACCTTTTGTCTTTTTGCAGGCTGCTCAGAATCGCTCTTCACTCCAGCTGCCTGCAAGTGATATAAATTAATAACCACTTCAAATTCATTCCGAGAGCAGCTAACAAGAATGTGTATGTATACTACACGCATGCATATTTAATGCAAAAGAGGAGTATCTAACTTGTTTTTGTTTCTCAAGCTTATCTAGCTGACGTTTGAACTCATTCCGCTTCTGGTCCAACACCTCTTGTTTTTTACGGAGTTCTTCTTTCAGCACTTCTAAGTTCTCTAGCTTCTTCTGTGAAGGTGCCAGAGCCACTGACCCAATACTATTGACATGTTTACCTGAATCAGTCTTGATAGTATGAGCGGTGGAGACAGCATTGACCTTTGGAGTTAAAGAAGGTGCACGGGAAGCATTCACCTTTAGAGCAGGCGGTTGATTACTTCCTCCTTTACCGCTAACGTATAACGGAGTTATACCTGAGAAAGCAGTACCAACAAGGGGATTCATATATGGATTATTACCACTATTAGTAGTAGTGTCTGGAATGCTGTCCCTATTAGCCCACCAAAGCTTAATGAAGCGGTTACCCATCACTGCATCGGGTGCTTTAAGAGCAGCCTCAGCCTCCTCTCTGGTAGAAAACTGAACAAAAGCTTTTTCACCATTTGATGGAATATAAATATCAATGATCTCACCAAACTTTTGAAAATGTGATTTCAGAGATTCAATGTTGTTATCTTTTAGTGGAATTCCGTTCACAAATATAGTGCGCATCGCTTTCATTGGCGGATTTTGACTATTACGTGATGACCCCTTTAATCTTCTTTGAGATGCATCCAAGAAGTTTGTGTCT